>PVJA010008398.1:0-51048 GCA_004027025.1 Myocastor coypus
CCCCAGAGCTATCTCCAGGCCCCAGAGACACAGACTTTTAATGACAATCGGAGACCACGCGAGCAGAGCAGGGTCGGCTAGATTGGAGGCTCAGTTCTCACCAGGGAGGTTGGTGGTGCAGGAGAGGAAGAGCAGAGGCAGAGGATGGAGCTAAAGGTACAGAAGAAGAGGCAGGCTCAGCTCCTCCTGAGGGAAGCACGGAATAGCAGGCTGCGGCAGCAGATTCCGCGCCTCTGAGAGCCACAGAACACTGCTGAGCAGGCCCTTCTCAGCAAAGTTTCAGAAGCACTCTCAGGTTATAGTGGAGGGTGGGCTGTATGTGGGAGGGCCCAAAGGGAGCAGGTGGGCAAAGTTAAATAAAAGACAACTCTTACCAACACGGATGTTAAATATTAACCCTGGTTTTTCCTCAGACTTTTATTGATTTTTCCATGTATTCTGAGTGTCTTTTTTCCTTGATGCAAAGTACACGTTATTTATATGGAAGTTTTACAGTTAAGCAGTCAAAATAACGTAGAGTCACTTGCGGGGGCTTTCAGGTTAGCTCAGCGGTTTAAGTGCCTGTGTGGCATTCCAGTCAGGCACAGGAGACAGCGCCTCCATCCCCACATCCACCCTAAAGGCAGCCTGAGCCAGCCCACAAAAAAAAGTTATTTGCATAATCAACCATTAACGTTTAAAAACAAAGCACTTGCAATTAAACTATTCTTTTTGTTGTTGTTGTTGTTTTTCTTGTTTCAGAACCTTTGTTTGTCTATTCACTCATTTTTATGGCCGGCTCAGCCCGCCCCAAGGGCAGGGCTGGCGCAGCATGTGGTGCCAGGGATCGAACCACGGTCCCTGAAGCCACCCAAGCGTTCCCAAGCAGACGCTTTAGACCACTGAGCCATCCCGCCGGGCCTGCAATTAAACTATTCTTAAAAAAAAAAAAAAAAAAAAAAAAAAAAAAAAAAAAAAAAAAAAAAAAAAAAAAAAAAAAAAAAAAAAAAAAAAAAACTATTGACATATGCCTGGCTGTGACATTTTTATGGCACTTTGGCCTCTTACGAAATTTTAGGAGCTCACTGAGCCATGTCTTGGTCTTTATCCTCCATTGTTTCCTGACTGCGTAACACAATGCTTTGCAAGTGACATTTTATTGTTATTGCTGAAATGACCTCAAATTGCACTGAATGGCACAGAAATTTACTGACCAGGCCAACTCACATCAATTGGCATTTTTCTCAACCTCCTTTTGAACTTCACACACAGCAAATTTGTAAAAAAAATTAATGAATATCTGTGTCTCCCCCCAGTAGCGCTCCATCATTAACATTTTACTTTTTTGAACAAGAGAGAAAGTGTTCCCATGTGGCCCAATTTGCCTTGAACTCCTTGCCTTCCACAATTCCCTTCTCTCAGCCCCCAGAGTAGTTGGAAATTCAAGCACAAACTATGCCCAGCTTAACACTTTTACTCTTCTTGCTTCATCACTTACCTGTTGTGGGCGAGGCTGGTGCAGCATGTGGTGCCAGGGATCAAACCACAGCCCCTGCACTTTGCCTAAGCTTGTCTAAGCAGGCACTTTAGACCACTGAGCTACCTCCCAGCCCCAACCTGTATTATCATTCATGATAAATTTCAAATTGAATTATAGCATAGCTACAAGAACACTTGCCCCTGAGTGTCAGTGTTCAAATTGTTAGCTAGAGTTCAACATCTGCTTATGTGGTTTTTCTCCTGAGATAAAATTACATATGATGAAATGCGTCAAGTTTAAGTGGATGTTTGCTAAATTTTCATAATCAAATACACTTGTAGAACCAAAAAAGCACCACTTCTTTTAAGATGTGGCATTACCATCTCCTCAGAAAAATAGCAATGTTTCTTTCAGCTTAAGTCCTACCTCCAGAGACTTTTTTTCCACTACTGGTGGTACCCAGGGCCTCACACAGGCTAGATAAGTACTATAACATTCAGTACATCCCCAGCCCTTTTAAAAATTACAGTGAGACAGTGTGTCACTAAATTTCTCACACTGGTCTCAAACTTACAATCCTCTTGTCTCGGCATCAAGAGTAGATGAGATTCCAGGCCTGTGCCACCACATCAGGCTATTTATTCCAATTTTAGCTTTGCCTCTCCCAGAACTTCATGAAAATTCAGGTAGAGAGTGTGTCCCCCTGAGATTAGGCTTCTTTCACTATGCACAATGTTTCTGAGAATCACAGTGTTATGTGTATCAGTACAGCAAGTTTGTTTTATCTTTGGTAGCACTTCTTTGTTATAATTAAGTCGAAGTCACTTAACTGTTCTCATCTTGATCAGTACCTGGGCTGTGTCTAATTTTACTAAAGGTATTCTGATATTTGTATTCTACTTCTGGTTGCCATGTTTTCATTTCTTGTGGACAAATAAGTAACTAGGTCATGGGTGAGAATATTTAGACATTTTTAGAAACTTTCGTAGAACGTTGCACAGTTCCTGCTGTGCTCCTTCTCCCTCCATTTGGCCATTTAAGAGAACTCCTGAGTGAGAGCACACATGCGTGCCCGGAGCGCCATTCATCCCACTTGGAGTCCCAGGATCTTCCCGCTCTCTGTGACAAAACCTCCACACACACTCACCTAATAGCTGCTTCGACTGAAGAGCACACTTAGGTCATGCGCAGCTGCCTTCGGTTGCCAAGAGGTGCTAGCGATGAACTGAGTCAAAGATGTGCAGCAGTGTTGATGGTGAATTAATTGCTGCTGTTATTTCCTCTCTGAGCATCTGAAAGGAAGATTCCAAAGAGAAGCTCGTTGGCTGGAGATGCCGCTCCATTGTAGAGCACTTGCCTGGTCTTTGGGAGGCTCTGAGCTCAATCTCCATCACTACCAAAAATAAAAATACATTTGAACATGTTTGGTTACAAGTGGATACAGAAGGGAAAAGACAAAAGCAAAGCATTCTTTGGTTTTCTTTGAAAGCAACCAAATCGGTAAACAGAGAAAGAGGCATGCTTTCCTGAGAAATGAGCTCCTCCCTCCAGGAGTTTCCTTTGAAAATAAACAGGAACAAGATTCCCACGAAATCAGAAGCCTCCTGAGAAAGAACAGTAAAGCCCCCTACATCATTGCCAGTGGAGGATTTAAAGTTTCAAAACTCAGGAAAAACGTAGTTTAAGGATCCATTTCTCCAGTCCATGGCCAAAGGATGGAATGAAGTATAAGTACAGACAATGTAAGGCATATTGTGTCCCACCGTCCATGCCAAGCCAAGTTGTTTGGCTGTAAGTAAAAGAAAAACAGAAGTAAGCAAAAGAAACTACAGAGAACAGAGGGCACTTTGAGGGAAATGAAATTCCCATCTTTCCCCCTCAGTCCGGGCCTAATCCCGATAACAGAGGTGGAAGAACATTTGTAATAAGGCATATCCTAGGATCACTCCGATGACCCACTAACAGATGACCAGATTTTGTAGTCTTAACTTCTAGGAGGTAATTTGACTTTGTGCAAATGGCTGTCTATGAGCATCTTTTGTTATGTAAAAGTATAGCCGGCAGGATCCTGATAAGGTCCACACAAAGTCCTTTCTGAGCCTCATGCAGTGGCTCACACCTGTAACTCCAGACTCCTGGGGGACTAAGGCAAGAGATGGGAAACTCATAGCTGGCCTGGGCAATTTAGCAAGACCATGTCTCAGAAAAAAAAAGAGAGATAAAGAAAGTCCACTACCTGAAGTAATAAGATGGTTTAAAGGTGAGACAGAGTCACTCCCAAGATGGCAGACCTCCTGGGCTCCATCCTAAGCTCCGTGGAGAAGCCACCCAGCCTCGGTGACCAGGAGATGCGGAGCAAGGCCAAGAGCAAGCTACCCATGTGAAGAAACTACAAAAGCAAGAGACAACAGGAAGTAGAATTTTGTAGAAAGAAGTGTCAGATTGTATCCAAGACAGTGAGCAGGTCAAGGAAAAGTTTCAGCCTATGAACAAGCTAGAGAGGAGCATACTACGTGATATGGTAGAAGCAGTGGGCCTGACATCCTACTCTTTCTGGGAAGATGATGACTGTCGCTATGTCAAGATCTTCAAAAAGGAGTTCACATCCTCAGATGATGAAGAGCTGGAATCCTCGCACTGTGGAGAGGAGTGGGATGCCCAGAAGGCTGAGGGGAAGCAGACGCTAAAGGAGCTGGCCCAGCAGCGGGCGGAGGAGGTGGCCCAAGCAGGGACCTGCAGTGGTGAGCCATGCCAGTGACTACAAGGGCAAGTATAGCCACCTTATTGGCAAGGGGGCAGCCAAGGATGCAGCCCACATCCTATAGAGCAATAACACCTATGGCTGTGTGCTTGTGGCCAGGTTGAAGAGGCCGTGAATGAGATCCGCGCCAAGAAGTGTCTGAGGCAGAGCGGGGAAGAGTTGCCAACTACCTCCAGGAGCCCCACCCAGCTCCCTTTGACCTCTTGCGGCAAAGCAAGGGGCAGCGAGGGAGAAGGCTGCTGCTATTAGGGCCCATCCTGGAGCCCCACTCTAAAACTGCCTTCTGCCAGCTGTCGCTCAGGGTGGGGGGAAGCAGGTATTTGTCACCACTGGAGCTTGGGTGTGTGTGTGTGTGTGTGTGTAAAAGACAGGGAATGCACAGTGGATATTTAATGTGCATTATTCTCTGTTCTTGGAACTTTCTTCCCCATGGGCATGGGTTACTTTACATTCAATAAACAGTTTGACCTCCCCACAATAATAATAATAATAATAATAATAATAATAACAATAATAATAATAAATAATAGTAGTAATAAAAATGGTGAGTCAAAGATACTCCAAGTTGTGTTGGTGTAACTGCAAGGATACTAGGACACAAGCATAAATCTACCCACCAGTCTAGCTGCCGATTTTACTTTTCTGTGTCAGTCGCAAGGCTCGCTGGTCCACTTTTCTGCAGTTACAAGAGTGCAGCACCCCTGGGCACACTCCTCAGTAACGCTCTTAGACTCAGCGGCCTGCATCGCTCAACAGTTTCTACCCTAACACAAAACTGTTGTGTTGTAGGCAGGCTTCAGAGTAAGAAAATCAATATGCATTTCCTTTGGAATGGTAACCCTCTGACCCACAGAGGAATTAACACATGGCCATGGTGGTGGTGACAGCAATAATAGCCTCCAATACACACTGGGTACCCCCGATGGGCAGGCACTGTGCTAAGCACTTCTGCCGATTCCTGATCTTAGTCTCACAGCCATCCAGTGTTAAATTCTGTTACTCGCCCCACCCTGTGACTGAGCCAGCCGGGAGCTAGCAAAGCTATGGCATATGTGAAGCTTACAGTTTATCTCATGCTTTTTTGCGTTGTCAGACATTTAGCTCTGGAGAATGCAAGAATGAAAAAAAGCCAAGAACAAGAGCGCGTTAGAACCTCATAAAACCATCTCTTTAGTGCCTGTTCCAGTCTTTGGATTTGTTAGGATAGAAAGGAGAATTTGTACAAACAGTTCAAGAGCCAAAGACATAAAAGAAGATTTCTTCTCCACAAATACCCTAAATTATTTTTCATCACTACAAACAAATGCACAGGGTAGAAATTTCCACTCACTTATGATCAGTTAATGTTTAGCTATCGCTTAGCAACCAAGTAACAAAGGGAGGTAGGCAAAGCCAGGGTGGTTAGCATTCTTTTTAAGCAGAAACATCAGAGTTATCACAAGGTACAGTCAACAGTTCTGAGGCCTACAGAGCCTCTAAAGCTCAGGCACAGCTGCTGTTGGTCTCTCTCTGTCTCTCTCTCTCTGTCTCTATGTCTCAGTCTCTGTCTCTCTGCTCAATCTCTCTCTCCCTGTCTGTCTCTCTCTCTCTGTCTCTATCTCTGTCTCAGTCTCTCCCTCTTTCTCTCTCTCTCTCTCTGTCTGGGTCTCTGTCTCCATGTGTCTGTGTATCTCTGTGTCTCTCTATGTCTATCTCTCTCTGTCTTTCTTTGTCTCTGTGTCTGTCTGTGTGTGTCTCAGTCTCTCACTCCCTATCTCTCTTCCTGTCTCTTTTTCTATCTCTCTGACTCTGTGTGTGTGTCTGTCTGTCTCTCTGTCTCTGTCTCAGTCTCTCCCTGTCTTTCTTTCTCTCTGTCTTTATCTGTCTATTTCTGTCTCTGTCTGTCTGTTTGTCTGTCTATCTGTCTCTGTCTCTCTCTATCTCTGTCTCAGTCTCGCCCTGTCTCTCTCTATCTCTATCTCTCTGTCTCAGTCTCTCTATCTCTGTCTCAGTCTCTCCCTGTCTCTCTCTCCCTCCTTCCCTCCTTCAGAACAAAAAAGTTTGGTTTGTTAGCTCATATGATTTTTACAACGCAACAGCCCCTGTTATGTAGGGGTCTCCACTTGCTCAGTCTCTGACTCACTGACCTTGAACCCTTTACTCGGCCTCTGCTCCCACTCAGTTTTCAACCTGTACAGAACTCCACACCAGACCATGACAGTGAACCATCTGTGAAATGCTTTGAAAATTCTGAAAGAAATTATCAGGGCTAACTTTCACCAGCGGTGAGGATAGTAGTGATGATTCGCAGTGAGAGAGGAAAATCTAGTTAGTCTCAGAGAAAGCTGAACGACTGAGATTAACTAGCTTGATCCTGCATCTGTAAATAAGTGACAGTGGCAGAGCTGTGGAGGAGGCTACTATTGTCCTTGGCTAGCCACTGTCCAAGTTCACAGCCTATCAGGACATTCTCCCTAGTTGCATTAGAATTCCTCATGCAATTTTTTTTTTCAATTTTAGGGAAGGGTCTATAGGCTGTTCAGGGTCACACTACTAGATCGGACTCAGTGATCTGCCTGTTCACAGCCTCCCAAGAGCTGGGATTACAGGTGCACGCCACCACGCCCAGTCTCAATTGGTGTCTCTGTGCATCCCAGGGGCAGGGCCAGCTCAGCAGGCCCAGAGATTGAACCCTGGCCCCTGCACCTGCCTGCAGGTGCTTTAATCCACTAAGCTATTAGGCCAACCCTCCTCATGCCATTATTTCAAGTCAAACCTTAAGATCTTTCTTAGCCTTTTACATGCTGATGTGTATAATGAACTCACACAGAGCTTGCTCTTCTCCAACTTGAAATTTTAAATCTTTTTAGAAAATCATCTGCTGGGCCTGGCACTAGACTAAGTTTAGGATATAGAAATGTCAACCTTTACCTCCAAGGGGCTGTGGTTCTGTGGAGTGAATCAGGTATTTAGAAACAGTGTAGTAGAACAGCAGTAACAGCAATAATGGCAGCAATGTTTTAAGGTCAGGGATTCCCTGCTCAAGAATTCACATTTTTCATGATTTACCCATTCAAAACTATCTATATTTTATTTCAGATTTTTATCTATATTTTTTACCACTTACATAGATTATTTCTTTCTTTTTTTTTTTTTAAGAATTGTTTTATTTTATTTATTTATTTATTTTCTTGTTTCAGAACCTTTGTTTATTCACTCATTTTTTTTTGTAGCCGGCTCAGCTCATCCCGAGGGCAGGGCTGGCGCAGCATGTGGTGCCGGGGATCGAACCGCGGTCCCTGAAGCCACCCAAGCTTCCCCAAGCAGGCACTTTAGACCACTGAGCCATCCTGCTGGGCCCCTACATAGATTTTTTTCTAAACTCCTGGTGGGAAGATAAGAACTGAACATGCCATCTAGAAGCAAAAGCAGGCAAGGGCCACGGGACTGTGCCACGCTGTTTTGCCTGAATAGCTGCTCTTTTTAGTTGTTGTTGCAACCAGGGATCAAACACAGGAGCTTGCGCTTACCAGGCAGGTGCTTATACCACTAAGCTATCTCCCCCACCCCTTGTGCCTGTATAGAACCAAAGCAAATCACGCGCTCCTTCTACTGAGGTGCCATGGAAATTATGAGATACACTACCAGCTTAATAGCAGAACAGGCCAAAAAACGAGAACCAAGCATGATAAATAAATCAAACGTGTGGATTTTACAGAGCCGAGGTGAAGCCAGCGCTCTCTTAAGGAAATGTGGCAGCATTGCGTTGCATGGCGATCAGGAGTTTTCTGGCTTGGAAAATTCATGGCAGTTTTCCTTCCACTGCTTTTCCTTCTGACACCTGGCAGGTCATGACAAGTGACGAGTGTGCAGCTTTGGTCATCGCAGTGTAAGTCTCTGCTCCATGCCAAATGCTCATGATTGCCCAGCACAAGGGACAACGCTTTCCTTTTCAACACTGCCACTATGGTTTGGATCTAAAAGGCTCCCCAGAAGACTCATGTGCTCAGAGGCGAAGTTATTGGCAGGTAATTTGGTCCAGAGGGCACTAACTCTATCAACTGGATTAATCTTTCAGTGGATTCATAATTAGATACCATTACCGGTGGCTGTCAGGTTTTTCAGTGCAGTAAAGAGACAGGAGAGATAAAAGAGGCCTTTCCTGTGGGCACAGGGAAGACCACAGGAAGGGAGAGATATGCAGCTTCCAGTGACTCTCCAGGGAACACGGGATGGAGGCGGGGCTTACGGGGCTGTCGGTGTAATGTGGAAGATAGTGATTGGGCAGGAGGCAGGAACAAGGAAGCATATTATGGAAAGGAGGTAGGAAGTTGTAATTGGACCAGGGAGGAAGAAGCTGGAACATAGCACACGGCTTCCAGTGGCCTGTGCCATACTGGCTCGCCATCAGTATGGCTTAGCAGAATTTTTTAGTAAGGCAGAGAAAACCCATCAGTGGGTGATGGGAACTTACAAAGTGAGGCTTCCTTAAAGGGAGTGGGGTCGTGGAGTCGTGACCGTGCAAACTGTACTTCTCCCTGGCCTCTTCCTCTCTGGCTCTTTCCCTCTCTGTGCTTTCTGGCTGCTGTCACGTGAGCAGCTTTCCACCACACACTACCATCAGGGTGACTCTGCCACCTGAGAAGCAATGACGTCAAGGGACCATGGGCTGAACCCGCAAAAGCCGTGAGCCAAGATAAGCCTTTCCTCCCTTAAAGTGGCTGTGCAGGCGTTTTGTCCCAGGAACAGAAAACACACACCTAGGGTGAGCTCAGGAAAGGACTGACTTTTGACCTCAGATCTAGAATTTAAACACAGAAGATGGACTTACAAGGTCCACTGTTGTTCCGCTCTCCTGAGTTGTCCACTGTTTCTCTCCAAAGTCCTGGGCTTCCTGGTGCCCTCCTTGAACTCTCCAGCACACTGACCTGGGTAGAGCGCGCTCCTAATTCTGCTTCTCATAGACCTCACTTCCTCTCTTCACTTCCTCATTGTGCCTAAAGCCTGTCAGCCCTGCAGCTGTTCTGCCTCAGCCCCCTCTACCTCAAGCCTCAGTTTTGCCAAGATATAGCTTGAACTACATAGAGGACCAGAGGAGAGCTGGGGTGAAGAGAGAAGGCCAGACAGAGCAGCCACCTCATCAATGGAGGCAAATGTCAGGGCCTTGGAATTTGGGAAGATTCTCTTTATTGATCCAAAACGTCCCATGGCATAGCTACACCTCCAGGAAGAACAGAGCAAGGGCCCAGGACAGGCAGGTTACAGCACAGCTGGAGCCAGCAGGCTGTGAGTGGCCTGTCCCACCCGCATGACAGATAAGTGCCTTGGCTGCAGACACACTTTTGCAAAGCTTAACAAGATCCGGAAACAACTGCTCTCAACCATATCAGATAGTTTCCTTGCAGGATTTCTTTGACAAATTTAGTAGACTCCCACTCCATCATGGCCACTAGTAGAAAAAGGGCTTCCAAACACCAGTTATAGAAAAGAAATGAAGCCTGACTTTCTGCACATCTGAGAAGCAGAATGGATCAGTCAGATTCTCTTCAGGAAGGGAGAATTTTATTCCAAGATTTTCATGGACTAAGAGGTTTAGGTCAAACATTAGAGCTGACACAGCTGTGGAGCAGCTAGGAAAGGAGAACTCTGGAAGGGAACATGAAAGAAAATGCGCATGACCCTGGAGCCACCACTGCAAGGGCTGATCTGAGCTTGCTGCGATTCCAAAGAGTCAAAGCTGTTCAGTGCTGAGGGGAACTGCAGCGGAGATGCTTGTGTGGGTGGACGGGAAAGTGGCCACTTCAGGTTCACAGCCACATGGCTGGCACTCAGCTAAAAATGAGAGAGAAGAACCAGAACCAGAGGAATGCAGCCAGGACTGGCTGTCACCCACTGGGTGACACTTACCCATCTATCACCATATCAACCTATGAAGGACTCTTGAGAAAAAAGGGTCATTGCTTCCTTTCTGCCTCTCCAGTCTGGCAAGCGTATCTCAGCCAGCTATGACCACAATCCACAGAGGGAGGCCATTCTGGAAAACACAGTAGCCAAAGCGGACTGTGGAGCAACTCTGCACACTGTTCATACATTTCATCCTGGAACAGAATAGCCTCAGAATTATTACAGACATGCATGAGCAGGAGTGCCAGAAAGCATTTATTGAATTCACAGAAGGCCATGGGAAATGCAGCTTATGAGAGCAGACTTGATATATTTTCTAAAATTCATGTCCTAGACTGAACACATGGTATCACATTTGTCACATGGTAGCAGGAGTGTGACAGATTCTCTGATGAACAATGTAATTCATGATCTACACATGTTCAATTACTGATGCAAACTGTCTTAGCTTTCCATTACTGAAAATATATCAGGTCCACTCTCAAAAGCAAGCTTTCCATTATTGTGACAAAAATGCCTAAGGATAACAACTTAAGGAAAAGTGTATTTTCCCTGGTTCCATTGCTTTGGATTTAGAATAAGGCAGAAACATTCTGCACAAGGAGATAGTAGAGGAAAGCTGCCCTCTTTAGACAGTGAGCAAGCAGAGACAGGAAAAACCATCTAGAGAGAAGATATGGTTTTGGAGGTCATGCCTCCATGACTCGATCCTGGACTGCAGGGTTGCAGGAAGTGTCCAAAGATGTTTTTCCCCAATAAAAAGAAATACTCTTTTGCACATCAGAAGTAATAATCAACAAAACCCACGAATTGGGGGAAAAAATTTAGCCAACTGTCCCTCAGACAAAGGACTTCTATCTAGAATATATAAAAATGTTTAAAAAAATCAGGCCCTCAAAATTCAAAGACCCAAGCCAAAAATAGGCATCTAAGATGAATATATACTTATCAGATGAAGAAATACAAATGGCCAATATATACATGAAGAAATGTTCAACATCATTGATCATTTGAGGAATGCACATTAAAACAATACAGAGATTCCATCTCACTCCAGAAAGAATGGTTATCATCAAGAAGTTAGTCAACTGCTTGAGGGGCTATGGGAAAAAAGAACCCTTCTCCATTGTGGGTGGGAGTGAAGGCTGGTAAAACTACTGCAGAAATCATTGTGGAGAGTCCTCAAAAAACTAGGATTAGAGGTCTCATTCAACGCAGCTATTCTCCTTTTGTATACTATTCCAGAAGAACTGAAAACATCATTGCAGTGATATATATGCACTTATGTTTATAGCAGAGCAATTTGTCATAGCTAAACCTTGGAAGCAACCCAAAAGCCTTTCTGCTGAGGAATGGATAAAAAAAGATGTGGTGATTTTATACTATGGAGTATTACTCAGCTATAATGAAAGATAAACTTAAGGCTTTTATAGGTAAATGAATACAACTAGAGAATATACTCATTAATAAAATAAATCAGAACTGCACATGTTGGCATTGTATTACCTCCCTAGTGTAAGAATCTGAAAGAGTGGATGGGATCCGAAAGGTACAGTGAATTCTGCGAAAGGGAAACAAACTGTTCACGGGGAAGAAACAACTAGGATGAGAAAGAAGAAAAGAAAGAAGTAAGGAAAAGAAAAACTATATATGTATTTACACAGGATGGTTTGGACAATTAAACTGCTGATTTCTACTGGTCTATTGAAAGGAACATTTAATGCTTCAAATTATTTTCTTCTTTTTATTTTTTTTTCACCAATATTTTTTAGGAGGATACCTGAGATCAAGCTTGGGACCTTGCACTTGTCAGACAGGTGCTTATGCTATTGAGCTATATCCTCAGCCCACTGACCAATGTTTTTTAACCAGTTTTGCATGCTTAATCTTGGTGGTTGATTTGAAGACAACAATATGCAATCTAACTAATAACCTTGTTGAATTCCTATCATTTTGTTTAGTGAAATTCTGTACTATTCCAATTTTTTTTTTTTTTTTTTACTTTTTTATTCTCTTATAAAAATTAAAAACTGAAAGAAATAAGAAAAAAATACCCTTCTTTGGCCTTGGCCCTGAACCTCAGACAGCTGAGTGTCACACAGGAATCCCAGGTGCCAAGGACTTAGAGTTCACCCTCTGCTCAACCCCTCTCAGCGTCTACTGAGTCTCCTTTCTCTTATCAAGAATTGGCTCTGAACTTTGGCTTCTGCTAACTCCAGCCTTAATGAGTTCCACTTCCTGTTCAGGACAACCTCGTGTCCCAGCCCTGACATTGACAAATGGGACTCTTCCTACCACCAAAACGGTCCCCCCGCCACACATGCTCTTCCTACAGGTACCAAGGATGCATGCAGAGCGCGTGAAGTTTATTCCAGATGATTATGTATCACTAGGTCGCATGGGAAGTTTTCTAAGATGACAGTATATTTCCCCCATATAATTCCTTAGAGTTTACCGTAGGTAGATACAGTCACATGTCAACAAGAAGGCATTGTGAAAACTGCATGGTCTGAAAGAAGTACCCTAAGTGTACTTACAGAAACACCTGGGTGGCGCAGGGCTGTCACGTGATGTGGTCACTTGATGCAACAAAGACAGGGTGGGTGGGGCTGCTGCTGGCATGAATTGGCAGCCTGTGTGACAACAAAGTTTTTCTGTAAGTAGAAGGAATGCACTCTGAAATGACCGTGCAAAGCACAGTACAATAAGTACGTGAGCCAGTTGCAGTTTCTTAATGAGTTTTATGCCTGCACATCCAGTATGTTCTGCAATGGCGCACGACTGGCAGCGCAGTAGGCTCATTCCCACTGGCCTCACAGCAAACACACGAGAAAGGCTATGGCATGAGGACAGCTACAACGTCGCGAGGCCATGGGGCTTCCTGGCTCCATCCTGCACTCTGATGACATCACAGTCACCTATGCAGTCTGTCATTGGCTAAAATGTGGCTGTACAGCACGTGATCGTATGCCACGTGGAGCCTTGTAAATTAGATACAGCACTGTTATTGTTTGTGTATGGATGTCTCTCAAAGCCTCATACTGTCATGGGGTGGCTTCTGGAATTTGTAATGCATTATTGTGAGAATAGGTGCTGCCCCTTCCCTGGGGCCGGTGATCTGCATTTCAATGTAAGGTAGGAAGAGAAGTTAGCTGCTTGAGCTGCTGCTGGCTCTCTCCCAGTTCTCTTCCTGCTCCCTTGCTCTTAGCTGCAGCCATGAAAGGTTGCCCTCTGCCGTGTGCCTCTCTGCCCTGGAGGCAGCTGATTATGGACTGAAACCTACAGTAACTGTGAGCTAAATAAACCTTTCCTTCCTTCACTTTGAGTGTTAGGTGTTTGTCCCAGCAACAAGAGAAGGGTAACTAAGACAAACACCCAGAAGAAATCAGTGCCCAGAGAAATAATAGCAACAAATTCATCAGTGTCTCCGACTCTTCTTCTGCATAGCTCCTGCCGGGTATGCACTTACACAGCAGTCTTCTGCAGACATGCCCACAGCAGGATGGACCCCTGTCTGTGAGGAAAGCGTCTGCTGAGTCGTTGCATCCCGCTACACAGCAGATGCTTCCATTACCAATATCGAGAACGTGATTCAGTTTCACAGTAGGCACAGGTGAGAATTTGCTTCGTGTCATTATTTTTAATAATACTTACAAGTCATGTCTAAGGTACCCAGCCCACCTGATCTTAGGCCTAGGCATCATTATATTTTACAGGAAAATGTTAGCAGGAGCTTGGTGGCTGCGTTTTGTCAACCAGCCTTCCGGGTAGCCTCGCCTTGGCTCAGGCTCTGATGCCAGACACACAAATCAATCGGAGTCTGCTTCAGGTGAGGAGGACAGGACATGACCATCAAGATTTTCTCGGGCCATCAGACCTTAATGGGAAACCGGCCCGTAGCCCAAGACGCCTTCTCCAGCTCTGTGTGTGCCGCCCACACCCACCCTCTGCCCACCACAGTCCTTGTCCTTGTGAGCCACCCTGTCTCTGATTAGATCCCTTTACACTAGAGTTTCTAAGTGTTACACATGACTGGGAGGGGTAACTAATGAGAGAGCCACTGTGCTGAGCTCTGAAACTGGCAAGGATGGAACTAGGGAGAAAAGAAAAGGTAGGCATTTCAGGGGTCAGAAGGAACTCTGACCCAGGGTCTCACTGGGTCTTTTAGGCTGGACTTGTGTTCACTATGTGGCCCAAGCTAGCCTCAGACTCTCAGTGATCCTCCTACCTCAGCCTCGCAAGTGCTGAGATTACAGGTGTGCACCACCATACCCAGCGCTTCAGACACTTGTATTCTGTCGTTCGTGCTCCTTGCTGAAGCAGTTCCGGAAGTCCTCTTTCATAAGTATTTTCATGAAGTGTGATCAAAAGCACCGGGTGAATGCTGGGGCCAACCAACATATAGGCAGGCTCAGAAAAACCTGCCTCTGTCACTGGCCACCTTATTCACCAGGTCTGGTGTGAGTGACTTCTGGCTTTTCCCCAAAGTGAACATGACCATGAGAAGTAAACGTTTAAAACCCACTCGGCGCCTTGGGACATTCCCCACCACACAAAGGCACTCACATCAGGTACACACACAGAATTGGCGGGAAGCATCTTCACGCATTTTGTGAGTGTGCGTGTCCCTGGGTTCTTTCACTTAACATTAGAAAAAGTATCTGCCTCGTTTTACATTTGCCTTTATTCCCCTCAGTTCTACCCTTTAGTTTCCAACATTAGCAACTGAAGAAAGGGGCATTTCAGTTAAGTTGCCCAAGAAAATCACCCCCAATGGCCTCTGCGCCATGCTTTTACGTTCAATTAAAGTTGATTAATACTACTAAAAAGAATGGCAAGTGATTATAAAAGAAAAAACCTAATGGTCTGAAATGAAATGTATTACCATGACTAACTCGGCTATCCAGGGGAGTTCTTTCTGGCAAGATTCTTTATTTTATTTATTTATTTATTTATTTATTCATTATTTTAATTTTTTGAGACAGGTTCTTGCGATGCAGTTCACCCTGGCCTTGATCTCACTTTTGTAGCCCAGGTTGGTCTCAAACTTGCACCAATCCTTCTGCCTCAGCCTCCCAAATGCTGGGATTACAGGCGTGCACCACCATGTCTGGCTAGGATTATATATATATGTATGAAGTTCTATATTTAGTTTACTTATTTATTATTGTATTTTGTACAGGGTCTATAGGGTCTCACTACGCAGATTGGACCTATAGTGATCCTCCTGTGTTCAGCCTCCCAAGAGCTGGGATTACAGGCGCACACCACTACGCCCAGTCTCAACTGCCTTCTTAGAATGCCCCAGGGCAGGACCCGCATGTCAAAACAGGGGTCAAACTCCAGTCCCTACGTCTGTCTAAGCAGGAGCTTTAATCTGCTGAGCTATCTGGCCAGCCCAGGGTTCTTTTTGATTAAGGAAAAGAAATTTAAATCTGAGATGAGAACAGAAAAAGTGACCATATGAAAATAGAGACAAACAAAGAATAAGAATCTTACCAGTGTCAGCCTGTGAGTGAAAGAAAGGCAGGACGGAGCCCACAGAGCCCGTGGGACAGGGCCATTCCACAGCCCAGCGGCCTCACAGTGAGGCAGAAACTCTGGCCTCTCAGCAGCATCCCTTTTGGTCTTCAGGCGGTCTAAATCCCCTGTCTCGGGCCTGTAAATAAAACATCCTTCTCTAGTTTTCACAGGTGCTCTTGGAGACCCGAACTGCCCCAGAGAAGCTCACCTATGGCCAAAATGGGAAGAGCACCCTGCAGCAGCCTGGCCTTCCATGAGAAGCCTCTCCCTGAGGAGCTGGTAACTCTCATGGCAAAGGGCTCCCCTCAGTTTAACTAAATCTTGGGGAGTGGCTGGGTGCCAGGGGTTCTTGGATGCCCCCAAGCCCAGAGTTCTAGAATATATGCATAGATTGTTCCTCATGCTGGGAGAATCCCCGTGTGTGGTAGATGAAGCACATCAGATAAAATTTAAAAAAAAACAAATGTGTAATCGGAGAAGTTGAGATTACTCTTAAAAGCTAGGCTCATCATTCTAGCTGCCTGTCAAAAACCCTTCCTAAGGCCACACAAAAACCTGCACATTAGCATTTACGGCAGCTTTAGTCATGAATGGCGTAGTTGATGCCTACACTTGAGCAGTACAGAGAAGCCCTCCACTGGGCAAACAGCTAAGCTGTGGTGCATTCACACAACAGAATACTTTCAGCAACAAGAAGGCACCAGGCCATGAAGGACGCAGGGGAATGGTAAAAATCGACTGTTAAATGAAAGAAGCCAATCTAAAAAGGCCAGTGGGTGATTTCAATCGTGTGATATTCTGGAAGAAGCAAATTGATGGAGGCAACATTTTAAAAGCCACTATTGCCAAAAATTCAGAAGAGAGCAGGAGGGAAGAGACAGAAGGCCAAGGAGCACAGGAGCTTTTAAGGCAGTGAGAGTGTTCTCTGCAGGACACGTTAATGGTGAATGCCGTGTATAGCAGCCCGTGTTTGCTAGCCCCAATACAAGGCAGAGCAAGTCAGAATGGAAAACGTGGCCTTTGGTTTATAATACAAGTGATATGATATGATATAATATAATATAATTAATATGATATAATATAATATAATATAAGTGAATCAGAGCTGGCTCATTCGTTACAACAAACAAACTCAGAGGGCTGGGGAGATGGTTCTGAGTTCTAAGCGCCCGCCTGGCAGGGGCAAGGACCTGAGGTTGGTGACTGGTTCTGGAAGCTGTAGCAGCCCCACAACCTCAGGCACACCTTGCCAGCCACTGAAACTGGGTGTGGTGGCGCAAGCCCGTAATCTCAGTTCTGGGGAGGCTGAGACAGGAAGATCGCTAGTGAGATCCTGTAGTCAACAAAAATAAGAATAAAAAATACAGGGTAACAAGAAAAAGATAAACTTGGAGCTAGTTCTTTCCCTAGTGCTTCTCAGATCTTGTTTTCTCCAGTCTCTACCAATCTTCAGCGATGAGCAGAAACACCAGGAACTCAGAACCCAGAAACTCCGAAGGAGTGGGAGCTTACCCACACACGAAGAAGGTGGCAAACACCGGCTGTGAGCCCGAGGCTGTTGGGCCCGTGCCTGTCTTCCCACAGCAGCGGGCAGCACGTCTTCCACGTGAGACGGAAGAGGCACGGAAACCCTGAGAACAACTTGACCACAGGAAGTGGCGGCAAAAACAGAACATAAGGGATTCTGTTACTGAAAGAGAGCGACGCCAGAGGCAAACAGAGATACAAGCATCCCGAAGGACAACCTACGTCATGGTGCCAGCCCAGCAAAGTGGCGCTAAACTGTATTTATTTATTTATTTATTTATTTATTTATTTATTTATTTATTTATTTATTTATTTGCTTATTTATAGCTACCGGGGATCAAACTTATGACCTCATATTTGCCAGGCAGGCACTGTGCCTGCTGAACTATATCCCTGACCCTGGTGCTAAAGTTTTTTAAAATGTCTTGTTGTTGGAAAAGAGTGCTCTCTAACAACCCTGTCACCTTGGATTTCCTGCTGATTTAGTGACTCCAGCCCTAAGTCTAAGAGAAGTCATGAGGACAAGATCGACTTGCGCGTGTTCTCCTGAGCGGCACCCGCTCGCCCCCTCCCGCACACGCAGCATTTCCCTTGCGTTCGCAGGTTTTGCACAGCCAGGTTGGCCCCCTGCAGCCTGCATAAGACTGGAAATTGCAACCCTTATACATTTAGGTCTAGATTAGCCTTCTTAAAGAGAATCAATCATTTTTTTAATCCCCAGATAATCCCCCAACCTTTTTTTTTTTTTTTTTTTTTTCATATTTCTCTCCTAGGAAGACCAAACTCTCAACAGAAATAACAAGTGAAGCAAACGTGATGGCTTTGGGTGTCTAATCTCAGCCAAGGACCTAATCAAAATGGCACAGCAAGGTCCCAAGAATAGCTCCTGTTCCCCTCCAGCTCCAGGTTCCCAGGCCTATTTCTCTTCAGATAGATGCGAGCAGGGTACACAGCCCAAGAGAAAGCAGGCACTCCCGTGTAGGCCTCCGAGGGTGGCAGAGGCAGCAGGCTCAGTACCAACACCTCCAGCATCCAGTTCCAGACACAGTCTGGCTCCTTCTGGGACTGAGGTCCCAGCCTCTCTCTCGTGGGCTCTAAAAGCGGCTCGGACAGCGCCCAATGCAATAACTTTAGAGCAAAACCCGGATGTATCTCACAGGGGAACCGGAGTGACTTTCCAGAACGACCGTGACAGGAGAGCTCCTTCTGATCAGCGAGCTCAGGAAGGCTGGGCCTTCGATGGTGCAGAGCACCCAGGACCCCGCTGTGGTCTGTGCTCCCTCGGGGCTAAGCAGGAGAACCTCACACTGACACAACTGTGTGCTCTGAGGCAGAAGGCGCCAGCTCTGTGCTGCTCTCCCCGTGCTCTGTTCAAGGTTGTAGCAAGACTCACACACACACAAAAGCGTACAAAGAGAGCTAGCCAGGAGGGTATGTAGGAAATGCAAGAGAGAATAGGAAAGGAGGAAAAGGGGAAAGGGCAAAAAGAAAAACAGGCTCTCCTCAGGCAGAGGGTCATGAAAAGCTCAGTGACAGAGCTCCTACCTTCACTCGCTCCGCTTCCTTTCTAGGGTTTCCAGTGTTAGCTGTTACTCTAAGCATCGCTAAAAACTCCTCCACAAAATCTTCATCTACGCATCACCCTAACATAGACAGCTCTATTTCCCAGCTGCTTTGGACAATTTCTGTCACAATTACCAGCCAGCGTCTTCATGACGTGACTCCGACTTCAAGCATATAAACCAGTTCTCTGAGTAGGTGACTTTAGATGTTCAAGGACAAGGCTTTTCTGGAAATTTCTCTTGTGGCCAAGACCCAGTACTGCTCTCCAACCTCAGGGAGGCGCTGACTACTGACCACTGACTGAGCTCCCTGCCCCGAGCTGGCTGACCCGGAAGCAATATGGGCAGGAGACCCCTCCCCCATGGGCTCCGCTTTGGGGCACAACAGAACACCATATTCTTGTTTACTATTTCTGGCCCTTCTGTGTCCCAGAGCAAAGGGCTCCCAATCCTTGGCCCAAAGATTTCAGGTGATGTAAAGGTGATATTCAGTCAGAAACGTGTCCTTCTTTTTCTCTCTCAAACAACCACATATATTTGTTTTATAAAATACAAAATCACTTCTTCAAGGCACGGCTGCCTTCTTATTAACTTTTTCGCATAGATTTGTCTTTAGATAGCTAGATAGCAGGAATCCAAGTTTCATAAATCTTTTACCATTGAACAAAGAACATCAATATCATACTAGAAAAAGTTGGAAGCACCGTTGCAAACCTTGGTCTTCCCCCACCTCCCTTCCTACAGTCAGGAGAGGTGCTCGTGACCACAGGCCAGAGTCCAGTCAATGACACATGTTCCCTGGGGTTGCCAACATCTGGCTCCTGGATCCACAGAAGCTCAGTGCATAAGGCAAAGCTTAAACACTACTGATGCAACCATCACCTCCAACCGACTTGCTGGAAGCTGCAATCGCATACAACCTGGAAGTATGATTTAAACTGTTCTATTTCAACTGACAGTAAACAATACAGCCCTCCTCTCCCTTTCCTCAGTGTGAATTGTTCAGCCTAACCCTCACATGACGAGGAAGAGGCAATTACGAAATTTCACCACCTATTGCAGCATTAATGAACACCACAAATCTCCTTCCCCTCTTTGACCCAATTTGCCCCTTTTATTTTCCCAAGCTACCTAGTGTGACAGCCATCCAAACCAGCACATCTTACTGAAGTAAACAAAGCCCATCATTTGGCCCTTGTACCAGTTCTCTGCATTTCTATGAGCTTGAGAAACCCAGAGGCGATGCACAAGTTCGTAAGAGACATTCGAAGTCTGGCGGGCTTACACATTCCATTTCAACCATCTGTGCTTTTGCAGCAAAAGATGCAACGTTTCGTAAGTTGCATTGTGATGAAGTGATTTTGACCCAAAAGGCTTGGACCTAGAAACACATAGAGTGGCACTGCAAATTTCTCTGTGGAATATTTGCCAAAAACAGAGCCAAAAATTAAAGTGCTTAGTAGAAACATAGATCTGCTAACCTTCCAATCTACTTCTATCTGAGTGGACTACTCTTTATAAATTACTGTAGCCTGAAATTGTGTTTTACTTCTTATCCATTACTACACTGAGCCGTCCCTAATAGGCGGGTACAAATCTTACCACTGTCTAACAGAAAAAGATATTAAAACCTGTAGTAACATAGAGATAAGATTGGAGACCAGTTGGTATCCTTAGAAGTGGTGCATTATAGACAGAACCCAGGGAGGCCTGCCTTCATTGCTCGGGTGTCTCAGAAAGCTGAGGCTTGGAGCTTCAGGTGGTGACTCCTCCTGTGAGTGCCCTGTCCTTGAGTTATAGACAGAGCCCAGGGAAGGCTGCCTTCTGTTGCCTGAGAGTCCCAGAAAGATGGGGCTCAAGGTTGCAGATGGTGGCTCTTCCCATGGATGCCCTGTTCTTTGTTTATCTGCTACATGACACCAATGGTTGCTTCCTCCCCTGCTTAAAGTACTATTTGTTAGCATTTGCGTGACCTACATGTCTGGAAGGATTTGTGTGAGCTACATGTCTGGAATATGCTGTATCTATTAAAGTAGTGACATATACTCCTTAGCCATTTTTTTAATGCTAAATAAAAAGAAGAGCCTTCTAGCTGGGCATGGTGGCTCACACCTGTAGTCCCAGAACTTGGGAGGCTGAAGCAGGAGGATCAGTGCAAGTTCGAGACGCCCGGGCTATAAAAGTGAGCTCAAGGCCAGCCTGAACTCCATTGTGAGACCCTGTCTCAAAAAGAAAAAAAGAAAAAAAAGAGCCTTCTGAAGCACGGGGCTCACTGAGGAAGAGAAATTTCAGTGAGTCTTCTGAAGCTACATTCATCAGGTCTTCTCGTCATTTCTTGCGGCACTGGACCAAAAATCATACAATAAAGACCCATGATTTTTAAAAAAAGTTTTAAACACTTCTTACTCTTCTGACACAGTCTCACTGTGCAGCTTGGACTCAGTGATCCTCTTGTCTCACTCAGCCTTTCCAACACCGGGATTGCAGGCTTGCACCACCATGCCTGGTTTCAGTGCAGGCACAGTGTGCCCAGGAACTTGAGGCCAGCACAGCATGCAGTACTGGGGCCTGAACTTGGGACCTTGCACTTGCCAGGCAGGCTCTTAGACTGCTGAGCTATTTTCCCAGCTTAAGTCTCATAAATTGTATTTAAAAATCCCAGGTAAAACAGCTAGTGTGTGACAAACTTGAAGTCAAACCAAGACTTTTTGAAAATCAAAGTCCATGCATTTTCTACACACTACACTGCTTCTCAAATGAGTCCACTGGGAGATTCATTTATACCAAGGGTGGGTGTGGACAGACCTGGGTATGGCCCTAGCACAAGAAAG
This sequence comes from Myocastor coypus, assembly GCA_004027025.1. Classification (NCBI taxonomy): domain Eukaryota; kingdom Metazoa; phylum Chordata; class Mammalia; order Rodentia; family Myocastoridae; genus Myocastor; species Myocastor coypus. The sequence continues at coordinate 21,547 of PVJA010008398.1, forward strand.
TGGAAAGGTGCTGCGAAGGGTTAATATCGTGGTAGCACTAAAAATTCAAGGTGCTCCTTTTACCTGGGTATTTAACTCAAAATTTGCTTGTGACCCTGCTAATAGAAAATCAAGTATGCACAGACGCACTCCCCTGACTCACGTATGTAACCTTTTTAAGAAACGTGCCATGAGTCAGCTCATGCAGCACCAAGTTCAGATGTCTGAGTCACCACAGCAAGCTCCAAGTATGGATGCATTTGTCCCATCTGTCACTTTTGAGGTTTCCAGATGGGCCCTGAGTCTCGGAGAACTTCACTGGGCACGATGGAAGGAGGGCATCTTCCCTGACTCAGGTGCCGCCTCTGAGCCCACAGCACCCACAGGAAGGGGAACAGGAGAGCACCAGTGCTGTGGGCTGGCGGGCTGGCAGTGGCCATGCTGGTGGGAATCCCCTGAGCAAATCAGCCATCAGCAGCCTGCATCTTCCTGATGACTCCGGAGCACCTCTCAGAACTGCAACATGGGAAAAGGGTGAAGGAAGCTTACACGCAACTCCAAGAAAGCTATGGATAAATTAATTTTGTTTCCTATGCAAATATTTGTCCCACATGAGGAATTACACTGTTGGCATGATTGTGTATTAAATGAACAGAAGCTAAATAGTGTTCCAGACGAACTGCATTGACTACAAAAGCAGCTAATAACATGGTTTCCTTCTCTGGAAGAAGAAGCCCTCTTGTGCAGATCTGCCTGGTAGTTTAAACTCCTTGAATGAATAGGGTGCTCTACTGAATTCAGAACTCGCTCAAACATGGCAACACTAAGCCACTGGTTGCAGAATTCCTTTCTGTGTTGGAATATGGGTGGTTCCTTGGTCGTGCACCAGCTTTCTTAGTTATCAGCTGCACCCAGTTCCTTCTGTGAGGTTAAAGAGGCTGATTCAAAAGAACCCACCTGTCATGGATCACCTGCTTTACCTCTCTCAACTCAGAACTTAGACACCTGACTGATGCAGATGAGGCGGGGCCTATGTTCTCCTTGGGCACCTTGCCAAATTGTTCCTGGGAACAAAGGGCACCCAGTGAGCCTTACCTTTTTAATGTGCCTGGCCTGCACGGACGCTCTGGCTTTGCTGCAGTTTACCGCTGTTAACTTTAAGATATTCACAGATCCACAGAAAAATGTGACAGCTTGAGATCAACTGATGCAAGGATGATAACTTTAAGAAGGAAAAAACCTAAGGGACAATGAGGTTAAGAGATTAGAGTGAAGTTATCCAGGTAGAAGAAGGCAAAAATTTTAAAGAAATCAGGCTCTGGATTCCCTGGTCCAACCTCAGCCTGGAACACTAGCTTCATCAAAGACGAGGTTTTTTAGACTCCAACCTCAGAATCACCTGGAGGCCTTATCAAAAGCCATAGTTCCAGACTAACTGCACCTGGGTCAGTGCTCTAACACTCAAGTTTCAAGCAAGTACCAGAGAATGCTGTTACGCATGGGTCTAGTCAGAACCAGTATTATAGAATGTAAGGTTATAAAGGAGAAAACAACACTTATCTCACCCGAAAGACACTAAAGATTCATCTAATAATTCAAAAAGAGGTTTCAGTTTCTAAATCTGTTCTGTGCTAAGGTGAGTTTCTCTTCTAGAATGCACAACTTGGAAGTAGTTCAATACCAAGGGAAGAGCTTTCTGTCCACCGTGCTGAACAGTAATAAAGGAGCCTTGTCTTAGTGGCAAGAATCGAAGAAACAAATCCTCAAACAAGCCGGGCATGGTGGTTCACGCCTGTAATCCCAGCACTCGGGAGGCTGAGGCAGGAGGATTGGCGCGAGTTAGAGACCAGCCTGAGCTACAAAAGTGAGTTCAAGGCCAGCCTGAACTGCATAGCGAGACGCTGTCTCAAAAAGAAAAAAAAAAATCCTCAAACAAATACAGATGCCCTCACTATGGGCCGCCGGCATATCCAGATGTTCTAGGGTCTTGTCCTGTTCAAAGAATTGAACAACTGATCAACGCAAAAGTTTCATTTTTTGAAGGTAAAACAAAGAAAAAAGTAGAAGAAAAAAAAAAAAAAAAAAAAAAAAAAAAAAAAAAAAAAAAAAAAAAAAAAAAAAAAAAAAAAAAAAAAAAAAAAAAAAAAAAAAAAAAAAAAAAAAAAAAAAAAAAAAAAAAAAAAAAAAAAAGGAGAGAAAAGAAGTAGAAGTGAAAAGAAAATACCCTGAGCTAGGGATATAGATCAGTGGTGCAGCGCCTACCTGGCAAGTGAAAGATCATGAATTCAAGTCCAGAAAGAAAGAAAGAAAGAAAGAAAGAACATGAGGCAGTGTGGACCCCTGGAAAAGCAAAAAGACAGTAGCATTGAGACCAGTGGCTGCTGTTTCTTATGCATTTTCTTCGGACATCAGATCCTGGCCACTGGATGCTGTTCTGTCTCGTGATTGACTGCTCTCCTTGACTGACAGGCCATGCCCTATTTCGAGCCTTCTTGTCATGCCCTGATGTCCTACTCCACCCTTGGACAATGCCTTAGGTGATAGCAGGAGGTGGGCGTGGTCAGCAGGTAGGAAACTAGGAGCAGCGTATACATGGATGGTGTGAGGAGCTTTGGGTCTCAGCATCAGTCAGACTCAGCCTGGCCCATGCAATCAAGAACATGCTAGAATGTTGGACTGTGGTCAGAAGCATCGGATGCTGGGCATTGAAGGCAATGCTTGTGAAAAAGCAAAATCTAGCTGCAGCTGGAGACAATGCCATTCATTTATTGAATCATTCAGTAAGCATTTATACTGCATTTCCTGTTTGCCAGACACTACCCTGGAGACAGGGGGGGGGGGTGCAAAAAGCAAGAAGACGTTGTATCAGTTCTCAAACTGGTAATGTTCCAAGAAAGAGGAGTAACAAACACAAACATAGCTTGTCAAGTGACCTGTTCAGGAGAGGGGGCCAAGCACCCATAGGAAAAGCAACTCCTGCCTGGGGAGAAACTGTTTCAGGCCTTCCTTGCTTTTATCACCCACTAACTTTGGTTTGCCCCAGAGTTCTGTCCTTGGGCTTCTTCCTGCCAAAATCTATTGGCAACCTCCAAGGGCTGGATGCCAACTCATGCACACGACTTCGCATGTCCATCTCCAGCCTGGTTTCTCCTAAGCCTCCCCTCTCACGCCCTCAGCTTCAGTTACCAAACCTAGACTCACTGTTTCATATTTCTTACTACATAAGTTAATGGTTTTAGGTCCCTAGACATTTTCCTGAGCTAAACAAAACACTGACTTCATCTCTGGCTTTTGCCTCTCACTTTTCATTCCTGATGTCACTAGAATATTTTGTTTCTACCCCATAACTGTCTCCCCTTGGGTCTTTTCCCTCTATGACCCCTTACTTATCACCACTTTATCAACATTTATTCATTCAGGCAGTTATCACTGCAAGGGAGAATGGATGAGAAAGGGGTGAGAAGAGAGGGGCGGTTGTCACAGCAACGGCGCAGGCTCAACTGAGGTTGCAGGGACCATCGCAATACAAGTGGAAAAAAACCAAGTCACAGCCAGTATGAATGTCAGGTAAAGGACACTGGATTCTACGTGGCTGGCCACAAAGAGTGAAAAAGCTTTGGAAGAGAGGTGTGATATAATCAGAGGTATGCATTAAGAAGATTAATTTGGCAATAGCTGATAAAAAAAAAAAGATTATATGGAGAACAGATTAGCAGTAAGGGGATCAGCGAGGGCATTATTGCAAAAGGCTATATGATTAGCAGTGAAGGCTTGAACTCAACTGGTGGCTATAGAAACACAGTAAGCAGAGGGAGACATCTTGGAGAAATCAAATTAATATTGCTTTTTGAGGTCTAGTGCTACACTAAAGGAAAATTCAAATAACTCCTGAGCTTCTCCAGATTCTCCAGGAGAATCTATGCTGATGTCCCTTGGAGGAAGCGGTAGAGTAAAAGGAGGCTTGAGGGGACAGGAAAACACGTGGTTGAGATTTACATGTACTAAGGTGAAGTCCTTTGCAGAGAGTATTATGGAATTGGTGAGGATAAAGACACCAGCACCTTTGGAGTTGAGAAGTCCAGAGCAGGGAAGGGGCACGCCACTGTCACTACCATACGTGAAGACACAGAGGTGGTGAGGTAGACCAGCTGTTGGCGGTGGTAGGGCTAAGAGGCATCATCGAGCCAGAGGGTCCAGAAAGATGGAGAGGTTGGCTCATCTTGGAGTGAATGAGCTTATTTTCAGGCATTGAGTAAGGGATGGGGTAGAGGTAAGAGGCTGGAAGTACAATGAAGAGTAGATAATAGGGCCAGCCAGATAGCTCAGTGGATTAAAGGGCCTGCTTAGGCAGATGCAGGGGTCGGCAGTTTGATCCCCGGTCGGCCATGCCAGCCTTGCCCTTGGGGCGTGCTGAGATGACTGAGGCTGGGCGTGGTGGTGCAAGCCTATAACCCCAGCACTTGGGAAGCTGAGAACAGGAGAATCTATGAGTCCAATCTGTGTAGTGAGACCCTATAGTCCCTCTAGACCCTACCGTAAAATACAAAAAAAAAAAAAAAAAAAAAAAAAAAAAAAAAAAAAAAAAAAAAAAAAAAAAAAAAAAAAGAGTAGATAACGATCAGTCTTTGGAGACAAAGATCAAGGTTAAAGTTGTCTAGAATAAAGATAAAGCGAATAATTAGAAAAATAATGAATATTTTTCTGAGTGGAGGTGGGGATAAAAGCAAAAGGTCATGGAATAGCTCTCATAAAAACATGAAGGTTAAGTGTTTAAGCCAAGTTTTTAAGGATAAACAGGAGTCATCAGCTCCATTCCAGCCTGTGTTACATAAAGACCCCAAGTCAAAAGAAAGCAAAACAAAGCAGTAAAATGAGTAGGAAACACCATAAGAAAGTCAATAAAATACAGCCACACCAATTGCTAGCTATAAGAACTAAGTGAGTTTTCAGGACAGGGCTGTGGTCATTTTGTTTCTTTTTCCTTATGCAAGTTTAACCCACTGCTTCCTTCCAGGCATGGGGACAGGGTGGGAAGTGGGGTGGGGAAAGGACAGCGGAGAAGCCCAGAACACCTGACCACAGGACTCGGGCTGGAGGGCAGGCCAGCACATCCCAGAGGAGTGACAAGGGCTCCGGGTATCTCTGCAGATGGGTGGCCGCCCTCAGTACTCCAGATGAAAGCATAAGAGAAGCGCAGTCTATGGAGAGATCAGTTTCTGATGAAGACAGGGAGGTAGCGGGGCTCTGGGTACAGGCTGAGGGTGAACAGAGTTTGCAGACAATGGCATTGCCACCCTGTGGACCACAGTGGATCAGATGGGCGGGGCAGTGGTCTAAGAGCTCAAGAGAACAATAGGGTGAGAACCTGGTAAGAAGAGGGCATCTGCCTCTGTGGGGTAAAGGGAAGCACCCTGGGCATGTAGGTTCATCGTTTGAGTTCACTTAGTAAGTCTTGGTGTCCTGTCAAGTGGAAAAACCATCAATATATATAAATAAGGAAGTAGGTCAAACTAAGATTTTCCCATTGTTTCATTCTTATGGTACAGTTGTCTAAGGAAGCCCCTTCCAGGACACCAAAGATTTTATTTTAAAAAAGCTTGTGATTGTGGCAGGGACATCTAACCAAAGTTCAGCTTCCACTTAACTTTGCCTACTTAGCTTCTGCCTTTACATATTCAATTTCTACCCTTTCATAAGTGAGATTTTCAGTTTACTCAGTTTCTATTTTGATTCGCTATCTCAAGTCATCCTGTCAGAGGCATCCTCTATGTTAGGTTTTTCCAGCCTATCTGAGTCACTGCACCAAAAGGTTAGGTTTTCTCTGTTGGGGACGGGAGGGTTTTGTTAACTTGAGAATGCAGAGAGGATCTTGGGGAGATGGCAGGGATCGTCTGACCTGAGACAAAGGAAGACAGCGATTTTATAGACTTGCTAGGGGCAGAGTTTGAGAGGGAGGTTTAGTGACACCTATGGAGCTGATTGGGGGTCTCCCTTGTGTGTGTAGGGGGGAAAGGTAAAAAGAAGTTGTGCCCAGGACTGCGGCAGGGAGGAGGGAGGAAGGGGTCACTGGGCAGACAAGCTGTTTTTTCTGGGCCATAATAATTTAGCTATCTGCACTCAGGCTGGAACCTATCATCCTATAGTTCTCTTAGGTTTCAGATGGAAGAACCACCCTGACCCTTCCGCCTCCCTCAGCACCCTGTCCCTCTGTGACACTTCTGGTTTGCCACTGCTGCATCCACCCCTTCTTTCTACAATCAGTGGCACTCCAACAGCCTGGATCACTCTTTGTTTTATTTTGTTTAGATGGCAAAATTGGGCTTTATTTTGGAAAAGACAATTTAAATGGGCTTTTGGTGGAGGCCATGGGCAAGAAGGGGTATCCCAGGTCATAATGTCTCCCCAAGGGTAGGCTGAGAGCTAAGGTTGAGCTTTAGGTGGGCCTCTTGTTCCCAATGCTCCCTTGTAGAGCTGTCTTGCCACATGCTCTGGGGCAACCTTGGGAGGGCTGCAGGCTGGCAGAGGCTGCTGTGTTCCATGCACTTGGGCGTTACATCAGAGGTCTCAGGCACCAGCTTCCCATTGTGGGTCTCGATCTTCACAGCCACAGCAGACTGAGTGTGGGTGAAGCCGGGGCTCTATTGTACATACAATTTTATTTGTGAGAAACCTAGTAGTCGCACAGGTCAGAATAAGTAGTAAGTTACCTTCCTAGAATATCTTTACGGGAATACTTTGTCTAAATCTTTTCTACTCCAGAGAGAGCCCTGACTGTAGAACCAAATCTCTGAATAGCCAACAAAACAACATCCTTTTTATTTCCCTTCCATTGTTGATCACTTCCAGGGATGACTGTCATCTTTTTTCTTTACATTTGCCAATGGAACCTATCTGATCGCTGCTGAGCCTTGCTGGCCTGTAGGCTACTCTGTATCTCTGCTTCAGTTCTTATTCTTGTGTTGCAAATCAATTGCACCAAAATATCATTTTTTAAAATGTTTTAATTTGTGGTATAGTAATATGCATGCATCTTTATTAATTATAAAACTTGGCACCAGATCTAATGCCTATCACAATTTCAAAACAGTGATGAGCATAAAGGATATTTCAAAATACATCTCTCAATTAGATGTAATCTGAAAACAACTGATTTCCAACAATGAACAATCCATGGATACTATAAATGCTACTCTGGTGTGTTGTCCTCAGCCATAAATAAGATTTCGATGGTCTTTAACAGATTTTTTATTTTTTTTTAATAATTTTTATTTTATTTATTTATTTCTTGTTTCCGAACCTTTGTTTGTTTATTCACTCATTTTTATGGCCGGCTCAGCCTGCCCCAATGGCAGGGCTGGCGCAGCATGTGGTGCCGGGGATCGAACCGTGGTCCCTGAAGCCACCCAAGCTTTCCCAAGCAGGCGCTTTAGACCACTGAGCCATCCCGCCAGGCCCATTTATCAGATTTAGATAAAGACCTTCTATATCTGTTTTCTGCAGAGTATTTTATCATAAATGGATGCTTTTTCTACATCTCTTACAGTGAAGTTCTTTTTTTGCTTCTGTTAAGGTAGTATATTACATTTGTTGATTTGCATATGCTGAACTATCCCTGCAATCATCTGAGTGAATCGTACACAGTCATGGTAGATGATCTTTTTTTTTTTTTTTTTGTCTTTTGGAGACAGGGTCTCGCTATGCAGTTGAGGATGTCCCTGAGCTCACTTTTGTAGCCTAGGCTGGTCTCGAACTTGCACCAATCCTCCTGCCTCAGCCTCCCGAGTGCTGGGATTATAGGCGTGAGCCACCACGCCCGGCCAAGATGATCTTTTTGATGGTTTGTTGCACTCTGTTTTCCAGTATCTTATTCAGAAGTTTTGCATCCATGTTCATTAAAAAGATTGTCATGGGCCGGGCGTGGTGGGGCACGCCTGTAATCCCAGCACTCAGGAGGCTGAGGCAGGAGGACCGGTGTGAGTCGAGACCAGCCTGAGCTACAAAAATGAGCTCAAGGCCAGCCTTAACTGCATAATGAGACTGTCTCAAAAAGACAAAAAAAAAAAAAAAAAAAATGTCATGTAGTTTCTCCTTTGTGGTTGGATTCCTTTCTGATTTGGAAATCAGGATAATTTTGCTTCCAGGGATGACTTTGGGAGTATTTCTCTCTCAATTTCATTACAGAGTAGTGACCTTACATCTTCCCTAAAGTTCTTGAAGAATCTACCAGTGAATCCATTAGGACCTTGGCTTTTCTCAGCTGCTACACTCTTTGTTTTGTTTTGTTTTTTATTAATTACTTTTTCAATTTCATTGACTAATACTGGATTATTCATGATTTTTATATTTTCTTGATTTGCTTTTGGCAATTTATGTGTATCTAGGAACTTACGCATTTCTGTTCAGTTTCCACTTTATTATAGTATAGGTTCTCATAGTTACTGATGATCTTCTGGATTTCAGCAAAATCTACTGTGATGGTGTCTTTTTTTTTTTTTTTTTTTTTAACCTCTAATTTGGGTCCAATAGGGATTTGAGTCTTTTCTTGCCTGAATTTGATAAAATTGGCTAGGGGTTTGCCTGTTTTGTTTAATGTACCAAAGAACCATCACTTCGATTCATTGATTCATTTTTTTAAATTTTCTTTTCTTGTTTCAGAACTTTTGTTTGTTTGTTTGTTTGTTTATTTTTTTAATGGCCGACTCAGCCTTCCCTGAGGGCAGGGCTGGTGCAGCATGTGGTGCCAGGGATCTAACCATAGTCCCTGCAGCTGCCTAAGCTTTCCTAAGCAGGCGCTTTAGACCACTGAGCCATCCTGCCAGGCCCCCATGATTCATTTTTTTTTATCTCAATTTTGCTAATTTTTGCTCTGACCTCTCTAATCTCCTTCCTTCTGGCAGCACTGAGTTTGCCTTATCCCTGTCACTGCCTTGACTTCCCTACATTTGCTGGTCTCCTCCCCACCCTTTTGCTTAATCTGCTCAGCCCCCAGGTGTGTTCATTCTTTCTGACTTGGCCTTTGGCTTCCTTTTCTCTTTCTAGGATATCCTTGAGGTTTTTTGTTAAAGCTGATCCGGTGACTGGGAATTTCTTGAGGTGATCTTTCTTGTGGGAATGCCTATTCCTCCAGAATTTTGAAGGCAAATTTTGCACAATACACACCTCAGGGCTGGAAAGTGCTGTTCTTTAGGTCTTGAAACACTTCACTCCAACTCCTCCTGATCCTTGACCTTTGTGTAGGGAAGTCCATTCAATGGATTAAGCTCTATGTGTGACTTATTGCCTTAAGACTTTGTCCCTGTGGTGGGCTTCTTTGAATATGCTATAGTATAGACAGGTTCTCTCTTGATCTTTGGCTCTCTGTGCTGCTATATGCCTCACTCTCCCGTATGTTTATTTCTTTCCCTATACAGTGATAGCTCTGTTGTTGAACTAACCTTGTCCCAAATTCTGAAAGCATCTTTGAGTAGTTGGTTTTTGAAGGCATTGTCTTCTAATTCTGAAATTCTCTCCTCACATTGGTTGGTTCTTCTGACCATGGCGTCAATATGATTTTTCATCTCCTAGGTTTCTGATTAAAATGACTTTGTGCACTCTAATGCTTTGACAAACTGCTTTTCTTATGTTTTGTATAGTTTTGTTTAACTCACCTAGGTTTTCATTCGTGTATTCTGAAAGCTTCTACATCTTTTTGGTTATTATTTCCATTATCTCTTTAGTTACATCTTCTCTGATCTCATCGAGTCTTTGATGAGTTTTCTAACTTTCTCCAGTAGGCTTTCAATTAATTTGGGTTTGTGGCATGTGCTAGGCTGCCCTTTGGATTATCTCTGGGGAAGCAGAGAATTTGGAGAGGTACATTGTTGCTTTATCTTATGTTTGTTTGCTTAGCTTAGCTTAGCTTAGCTTTGCTTTGCTTTGCTTTGTGTTGTGTTACTTTGTGCTCAGTTTTGTGGATGCTTATGGTCTGAAACTTCATCACTAGAATGTATAACCATCTCTTTAGTTGCTTTTTCAGTGATTTCCTTTGGATGTGGCTAACTATAATCCTTTACGACAGCCCCAAGATATGAATACCTAGGTTAGTTTGGGAATGGAGAACGAAATATTGTTAACCCGACAACCAAGTTCTCTGTGAATGCATACTAATCATGTTAATGTCTCAAAGGTAATCAGAGTTCTGGCTCAGTGTCTTAGTTACTTTTTGCTCCTTTCTGGGACAAATACCCGACACTCAAAATGAAGGAAGGAAAAGTTTATTTAGCTCACAGTTTGTGGAGGTTTCAGTCCACATTCGGCTGGCCCAAGGCTGAGAGGAACAGAGCAGGGAGCATCCAGTTCATGGCGGCGGAACAGCAACAAAATGGCAGCAGAGGTAGCCAGCCAACATGGCAGCAGAGCAACAGCAACAGCCCGAATCTGTCTCTCTGTCTCTCTTTATGTTAACATGCAGGCTCTCTGCCTCAGCCTATCTGCCTTAGGCTACACCCATAATCCCAGAAGTACTTCCACCCATAATCCCACCAGTACTAAAACCCATAATCCCAGGGATCACTGATCAAGTCTCAAACTCTAGAAGTCTCTGCCCAATGACTACATGAGGCTTTGGGGGGACAACTAGACATAAACCATAACATTCAGCAAAGTTAATTATATAACCCTGTTAATATCAAGGGAACGAGCTACAATATTATCATCCAAGACAAGTTAAATATTAATAAACAATAAGAATCAATTATATACCAGCCTTAATCAGAGAATAAATTTACAATTATGGTGTAAACATTAAGACAACTCAGGTTTTACCTTATAGCTAATGTATACTAAATGCAACAGCTACATCTCTGCTAGCTGTAGAAAAGAATTCCACAGCAATTTTACATAGTTCACTATGAAAAAATTAACAAAGATTTAAGGTGATATTAATAAAGATATAGGATTTGGGAGTATAAAAATGCAAGAGGAAAACTTTCAAACTGTAAACTCTATGATATAAAAAAGAACGAAGAAGTGGTACAAAGGGCTTTACCAGGGTTTTACAATGTTCATCGAGTTAGATAAAGGTAAGAGAAAAACTGACAAGAAACAGACAATAGGGCCACGGTGATAGATGAGCAGTCTAAGCACCTGCCTGGCAAGCACAAGGAATAGCATTCAGCCCACAGTAACATGTGTCATGCTGGCCCCAGGTGCACCAAGCAGGCCACCAAGATGAGGCATGGTGGTGATGCACCCCTGCAATCCCAGCACTAGGAAAACTGAAACAGGAGGATCACTATGAGTCAGGGCTATGTAGTGAGGCCCTGCACACAAAAGCATTTCCTTAATATTTAGATTATGAGCAACTTTAAGGCATCTGCTTCTTGATAACGCCCATGGTGACAGCTAACATACCAACTTACATGCACAGCACGACCAGTGGTTGCTTCTTTTGAATTTATTGAACTTACAAAATCTCTTGGTTTTTGTTTTGTTTTGTTTGTTTGTTTGTTGTGGTACCAGGGATGGAACTCTCAAAATCTCTTGAATTAGTCACATTTCTAAGGTCAAAAGATAATAAGAGGTCAAAATCTGGATCCTTGAAGCATGGACTTTGGATTAAAGCTGCAGAACCAGCACAGCTGATTCCAAGGAAGATGTGGATACAGATAGAAGATCAATCAAATTATCTTGAATCCTCTCTAGTGCAGTTGCCCCACACACCCATGCTGTCTCCTTGTAAGCTGTGTTAATCCATAAACACATCCCGAGGATGTTCAGAGAAGGAATTTGTCTGCTTGACCCTGCCCTCCAATAGGCCATATCCCGGCCCCCATCTGTCCTTCACAGATCACGGCGGAGAGCCGATCACGTGCCATCCATTCCGACCCCGTTTTCCACCACAGCAGCATGGGAGCTTCAGGGCAGAACAATGAGAAACACGAGGAAAATCTGACAACTAGATGGAGGAACCCTAAACTCCCTCTTCTGTCTGCATCTCCCCTTCATAAGGGGGAGAGTGATGTTGAGGGACTCTGGCAGTCAGGACAACAGCTGCACCTAATGACTGTGTATGGCTAAAGGCCTTGAGGTGGATAAGATCGCTTACACAGGTGAACTCAGGCATGGCCGCCTGCCTCTGAATCACCTGAGCCCAGCCACCTAAGGTCTCCCTGGTAGAGATAGGATGGGTTCTCAGGCCAGCACAGCCCTCGGCTGCTGCTCTTGATGAAAGAGTCCACAAGCATGGGGCATGCTGACAGGCAAGAGACATACCGTTCTTGTATTAAGGAAATCTCAATTGTTGCTTCCACCCCGGACAACCCGGAAAGCTACAACAAATATAAAACCAAACGCGAAGTAACTAACACATCCTAGATGCTGTTTTCCTTGACTGCTGTGGTGCTCTAGGCAAACACAGAAGAGAAAACAAAGAAAGAGGTCATTCTTCTCCTTTGACTCATTCAGTGCTCCTGGGAGGAAAGACAAATCAGGAAAGGCCCACACAGTCCAAGCTGCTAGATTTTCCTGCAGCCTAGAGGAAGCCTTCCTATAAAATGAGCTACATTCCTTTGGCTCCAGTTTTCTGCTTACCAAGCAACCATCTGACTGTTAATTAAATTGGCATTATGGTTTTACAATGAATCTTTGATTATTTGCTTGCCCTTAATCAAACCCCCTAGGATGCGTTCACCTCAAGGGCAGCTGACAAAATTGAATTCTTTAATTCTGTCACTCCCCTCACACCCCCTGCCCCACCACGGGGAGATCCAGTCGAGCCACCTGGCTCTCCCAATCTCTCTCCCAGCTAATCCATTTACTCAAAAGAGTATTAGCACCTCAGCATCAACAGAACACTGCTTAGCCCTTGGACGCTTTCACTCAGAACACAAATTAAGAAAAAATCACTTCTCTGTGACAAAAAAAAAATTGTAGGTTATCCTTAAAAGTCTATTACAAGGAGGAGAAGCAGATGCATCTTACACTAAGTGCAGTCTGAGTTGGTTGTTTATTAGCTGCTGCTTAGTCCCTAGTAGGAGAGGAATGTTACAATCCAATCAGTCTTTTTTTTTTTTTTTTCTTTCTTTCTTTTTACCTCAAATAAGCACTTAGGCGAGAGCCTGATGGCTGAAACAAGAAGAAAAACACTGCAAAGACATACACTTGCAGCTTACGTATTTCAAAGATCCTCATTTGGCCTTCTAGCCCTGGATCTTCACTGTGGCTCAGACTGCCTGAGAACATCTGGTCTCGGTAGCATCTTCTTCAGACCCCAGGAACGTGGAGTCATTGACCCTAACTCATCCCTGTCTGTGCAGCCCACGTCACCATCCTGGAGGAGAGATTACACAAAGACAAATAAACACAGGAAAGGCAAAACTGCTCATCTGTGGAGTCCAGTGTCTCCCACTCCAACTCCCTCATCACAACCACCTCGCAGGCAAGGACACTGGACTCCTCTTGTGTGCTCCGTGGCCACTTGTCCCATGCAAGCATTCCTTCAACAAAGCCTGCGTGCCTGTTCTATTTCCATTCTTCTTTCCTGCCTGTGCCTTGCTCTTATCTCACCTAAACACTGAAGGCTTCTTCACTAGTAGCGTTTTTACTTCAACTCCCTCCTACATTAGATCTTTAGCCCTTTGCTTGTATTTTCTCTTTTTTATATTAACAATAATTCCCATCTCTGTAAGATTTATTGCTGGCTTTTCCAATCAGGCCCCAGAATCCTCCCTGTATACTAAGCTGCCTTGTTTTCTCTCCATCTCCTTGTCTGGTTCAAATTCACATTTTATTGATGATTTCCAAATCAGTGACAGTCGAGAGGGCCACCAAGTCAGAGTGTTCCAGGGCAAATGACTTGAGAAGTACTCTAATTTAGTGACTCACGGAATCAGTTGTTGAATAATGTCAATAGGATGGGGCAGTGAGTTGAAAGTAACAGACTGAGATGGACGGGAGATAAACCCGAGGGCCTACATTAAAGGTTGAAATTGATAGATGAGCAAAGGGTGGGAGGGTGAGTGTGCCGTGATTGGTTCTTATTACCGCTACCAAGATCACAGAGGACAGAATGGTGATGAGGGCGGATCACAGCAACTAGGGTTGTGAACACACTCAGGGTGCCACTCCGGCAGTAGGGCGCCTCTACCGAGGAAGGCCACAGTCACCATGTCCCATGGATTGGCCTCGCTTTATCTGGAGCACATATTCCTTCCGGTGCATCACATATGAAGGGAACACTGGCCGATGAGAAGAGGCCAGAGGACACTGGGTAGTAAAGATGCCAGGAGCTGTGTCTGAAGAGGAATCATGCAGAGATGTCTACTTGGCCAGAAGAAAATAAGCTGTTGCTCACTACTTAAATGCCTATTAGAGGGACTGGGGAGATGGCTCCGTGGTACAAGTGACTGCTTAGCAAGTGCAAGGTCATGAGTTTGAACCCTGGTCCTGCAAAAAAAAAAAAAAAAAAAAAAAAAAAAGACTATTGAAAGAACCAGCCATCAGTGGCTCAAAATTCCAAGGCCTCACCAGGAACACAGATGAGAAGAACAGAGAAGAACAGGACATGTGTTTTTTAAAAAGAGGAAAAAAAAAAAAAAAAAAAAAACAACGAGCTCAAGTGTGATAATGGCCCTAGCAAAGCTACCTGGGAGAGGGGTCTAGCGAGCAATACCGCTGATGGTTGTCGTGGGAATGTGAACCAACCGTTGCCATCTTTTCCGATTTCTCAAGACAAGCCAGAAAGCCAGATTTTTATGCAACATGTCCCACTTTTAATTTTAGCAACTATGTCAAGCTGTTCAAAGAAACGCTGGCGTCTACAGGCGGGTGGCCGCTCAGGATTGCCAGTTCACAAGGTCTATAGGTGACAATTCTTGGTATCAACAGAGGAGAGTGCTAAAATGTACAGATGGAAGACCTTGCTGCATGGCGAAGGAATTTTCAAGTGTTTAAAATTCACAGTCAGAGAGCATGCTTTCCAGCCAGGCTCTGAGGAAGAGGACATAATCCAGGCAATTGATACTAGATGACGACATCAGAGCGAGCTGCTAGAGAACAGATATTCTCCTTCGGCACGGATGGTAAGCCAAATCGTGTATTCCCCGTATGTTTTTACAGAAAGATAGTGCTTCACAGTCAAAATGGTTTTATATCACTTCTTGAAGATTATTAGAACAATTCTTTAAGGTACAAAAGTCGGCATTTCTATTTTACAACTGAGTCAGCAGGGTACCTGAGAAAGTAAGTAACTCAAAGGACTAGCCAGGAAATGCAGCGGCAGACCTGGGGTGGCATGTTCAGACCTGGAGCTCTTCCCTAGGCTCTTCGTGGTCACCAGACTCTACTCCAAGCTACGCTTCCCATGGGACTGATCCACTGAGTCCTCTCCCATGCTGGGCCTTCCTGTTCTCTTCCTGTCCCCCTGAAAGCTCAAAGCTTTCATATTTCTTGGTGAATTTCTTTCACCTGGATTCTGTCATCTGTAAGGATGTGCCCTCAGTCTCAGAACTCCAAACTGGTCCCATCCTTGAAGTGTTTTTGTCCAAAGTGTTTGCTTCCCTGTTACATCTTTCACAAATTGGTTTCTGAAAGGGCAAAACAGTGTCTTTCTTAAGATATCCATACACAAAGCCATACATTGATGAATTCGTACTTACAAAATCACTCTAACTCACAGACTTGTAAGTGAGCCAGCAGAAGAGGTGTCAAACATGGTTTCTAGTTCTCCCCATCCCCACTTCCTTCCAGAAAATCTGATTCTGACAAAAAGCCTCGCTCTTGCATGCCCAGGGAGGAGACATAATCAAGGAGACTTAGTTCTCTCTGTTACTTCAGGTTCATCGGTGTCAGCTTGAAACAAGCAATCATTCTCTGGCTTGAGCCAAACTTTTATTTTATATACACTCACAAGAGCACAAAACATAGAGAAAGTGCTAAGAAAAGCTTCCAAATGATTTAGCTTGGCTAACATGGGCTTTCAAGAATACAGCAGGGCCAAGGGTTTCCCTTGATGGTTCGTGAACATAGACTGAGTGCAGTGACATTTTCTAACGCCCTATCTTTAAGCCTCTGCAGCCAAATGTCACTTAACATGAAATAAATTATGGCAACTTGCAACTTGCTTCTACAATGAAAGGTAGAAATTGTACAGAAGAGCCGGTCAAATAGCACAGTGGATTAAAGCACCTGTAAGCAGGCTCAAGGGCCTGGGGTTCAATCCCTGGGCCTTCTGTGCCAGCCTGAGACTAGGCGTGGTGGCACACACCTGAAATCCCAGCTCTTGGGAGGCTGTAAACAGGTGGGTCACTATGAGTCTGATTTAGTAGTGAGATCCTGAACACCCTGTAGAGTCTACATGGTGTAGACCCTTCCCTAAAATAAAAAATAAAAAACAGCAGGGAAATAGAGCAACAGCTGAAGTACCTGCCTGGCAAACATGAGGTTCCAAGTTCAAATCCCTGTACCACAAAAACAAAATGAAATTGTACAGAATACAGAAAACATGCACAGAATTAGGTGT
This sequence comes from Myocastor coypus, assembly GCA_004027025.1. Taxonomy (NCBI): domain Eukaryota; kingdom Metazoa; phylum Chordata; class Mammalia; order Rodentia; family Myocastoridae; genus Myocastor; species Myocastor coypus. Next base: position 38,024 of record PVJA010008398.1, read on the forward strand.
TTAGCAGGGAATCTCAGGAATGCTACTGCATTCAGTCAGGCAGAGAGAGCTACTTTGTTTTGTTTGGGTCATTTTGTTTTGGTGACCTAGCTGGTCAAATGATCAGTTAAGAATATTTCATAGAGCTAATATTCTGATGCTCTAATCTCCCTAGGCAAGGTTCATATTTGTGTGGGTTACTTATTCTCTCTTTGTTGACTAAGTCAATAATCAGAATCAGCAGGTTTGAAGTCAGGCTAGTGGGGATCAGAAGCCCGGCTTGGGAGAAGGGAGTATAAAATCCCCCAACCTGGAAGCAGCTCTCGCAGAAGTGCACCAGCTCCTGGCAGGATGGCCTCTCCCTCTCTGCTCCTTCTCTGCCTTGCTGGACTGGCATTTGTGTCTGAGGCTGACCCTGTGGTGAGTGCTTGATTCTTTAAAGTCCCCACTATAGAACACAGATGTACATTAGGTGACATACAAGTGATTTCTGGCTTAGCAACTTTTGCTTTTGGGGCCCTAATACTGAGCGGAGAAGCTTATAACTGTCAACACTTACGTTATTGGTAGTGGGATCAGCGTGAGCTTCCAGATTTGTTCCAGATTCTTAATACCATTGATTCAAACTTCAAAAAGAATGAACTTGCTGAACTGGGGCTTGGACTCGGAGGTTTCATCTTGTTACCTTGATATGTTGAGTTTGCAGTATCTCCTACCTTGATACGCTCAGGTAGATGTTGGCAACAAAGACATGCTATCAGTCAGGCTGCTAACATTGAATTTCACAAAAAATATCCTTTTATGAAATACATTTATAAGACAAACTGCATAGGTTATATTATTAGGGGCCTTTGACTAGTAGTAGAAGTATTGATTGGTATTTGTTGGCAAATAACATTCTAGTCAGATAGCTGATTCTTACGTCTTCTGGAAGAATTAACTAAATATTATCAGATGGGTAAGAAAAGTAGTCTGATATTATTTTACAATAAGTAGTAAGAGGAAATTACTACACGAACAACTTTTAAGAATGATCTCTGGAAAAAAATTATTTGGTCTTACACACAGGTAATCTTTTCAGTGATTCCACTCCTATGGAGAGGTTCAACAAACCAACTGCTCTCCAAGAGCCTTTTTTCTCCTTTGAATGCCCTGCAAACATCTGCAGTCAATCGATAGCAGTGTGTCTGGAGGCAGAAACCATTCTTGCTTTGGAAACAATTATGTCTGTGTTATACTGAGTGGTGAAGCTCATTAACTATCAACACTTATGTTGCTGGTAATGAGATCAGCATGCACTTCCGGCATTGTTCCAGATTCTGAACATCTTAAAGAGTAAATCTGTTCATGCTGATCAGTTTTGTTGACTTCTCACTTGTCCTTTCTGTGCCCAGGGCACTGGCGAAGCCAAGTGTCCTCTGATGGTCAAAGTCCTAGATGCCGTCCGAGGCAGTCCTGCTGTTGGTGTAGTTGTGAAAGTGTCCAAAAAGGGTGCTGATGAAACCTGGGAGCCATTCGCCACTGGGTAAGCTGCCAAGGAGCCCCACTGTGGGACTTGGTTCTATCCTCCCATCCATTCCTCCAGTTGGTAAGGAGAGACTCATTTTGCATCATCTACTAAAGAATCTACTAGTAGAGGGTTGGGATGTAGCTCAGCAGTGGAGCCCTGGCTTGCTGTGCACAAGGCCCTGGTTTCGATTCCAAGCATAGCAAAAGACTGACAAACGCAATCAAACCAAAATCCTAAGAAACTATTAGTAGATTGACAATGTGAGCAGAGCCTGGGGTGTGTCCTTAGAAGGATCGCTTCCTCTTGCATTTCTCAGCTTGCAGTGACTAGAAAGTGGTAGGTTATTCCGGACAGATGGTAGCAAAAAGAGAAGGTTGAGAAACTCCATAGTCTACTCAAGCAGGAGCAGACTATGCAACCCTTTCAGGTCACAACCACTTGAAGAGGGTGGCGAAAATGATAGCGTTCTTGTCGAGCAAAATGCACGTAGACACATATATAAAAAACATACATGCACTCTCAGGAGGTTGACAGATTCCTGGTGAAGCACCCAGGTGCTCCTGGGTGAAGCTTTCTTAGACTTGTTAGAATTTTAGGAAGGATACACAGTGCACACTCATTTAGTAACTGAAGGAAAGGAATGGAGGGACAGCACTGGCAGGTCACTAGCATTCATCTGGGGGTTCCGGAATCCAGGGCTTTTGTCTAATAAACACACTGGAGCACATACTGTGTGTAAGACCAGTGGCTGCCAAGCTGAGGAGGAAAAAACATCTAAGAGAACAGCGTGGAAGGCCGAGCCCAGCACCATGGGTCTCGCTTCACCCACCCCGTAAGTATAGACTTCTTATCCTCGTCTGCTACTTTAAAAATTCTCATGCATATCAGTCAAACTAAGTGAGCTAACTGAAAGGACAAACAGTAGAAAAAAGCCCTCTGAACAAAGCAGAAGGGGTGCTAAGCACTTAGGCCTCCTGGGGGAAGAATTTCTGTTGGATTTTCATCATACGCTCAGAACAGTAAGACGAGTCTTGCCATTGTAGGGAAGGTCATGGGGGCGGTGACTTAACTGGAGTTTTTATTTGCTAATTCCTTATATTTATATGAAATACCAGCACAACATTGAAAAATGGTTGAGAGAGTATTTTAAATGGAAGATAGAACAGACACCAAAAATTTAAAGGCTCTGACGATTCTTTTTTTTTTTTTTTTGGTAAGAAGACACATATGAAGAGGGGAAGCAAAAAGAAAGGAGAGCCAGCAGGTCAAGATGACTCAAGACCACTTTCACTTTTCGCTGTCTTAGTGTTTACAGTTCACAGGAAAGCAATTTCTAACCTCTCAGCTATTGACCTGGTCCCTAGGTGGAAATGGACGTTACGTAGTACCCAGTACTTTTTGTTCACAAAGAAATACCAAAGAGACTAAATATGTAAGAGAAGAAAGAGTCTGACACAAGTTCTTCTCTGTACTTTAGGCTTTCCACTCTGGGGACAAATGATACTGAAAGGTTTCCCTGAAAGGTTCATGCATGTCACAGGTGGTAGGACAGAGACCCTGCAATCGTGGAGAGCTGCACAGCTAGAGCAGCTTCTGGTCCCTTCTGGTCACTTCTGGTCACTTCTGGGCTCATGGACATTCATCCAAGCACCAGTTCTGAATCCCTATTATTCTGGTTTTGGTGCTGAGGATGGAACCCAGGGCTTTATGTATGCTGGCCATGAACTATCCTGCTGAGTCACACCTCAAGGCTCAGGACTCTTGTTTGTTCTTTTGTTTTTTTGAGATAATTTCTTGTATGTAATTCAGGCTGGTTCTGAACTCACTGCGGAGCCCAGGCTGTCTTTGAATTTGCAGCAATCCTGCATCAGAGTCCTGAGTTCTAGTATTACATTCATGTCCCACCGCATTAGGCAGGACTTTTTAAAGTAAACATTATTACTTATATTTTGTTCTCATAAGAGCATAAATCTATAGTGAACTTTTGAAAAAATGTCTACAGATTTCTTGCCTTTTCATGTCAAAGAGGTACTAGAGTTTTCTTCTTCCTGACTTGGACTAGGGAGAGCATTTAGATGATAGATAGATAGATAGATAGATAGATAGATAGATAGATAGATAGATGATGGATGGTAGATACATAGATTATAGATAGATGGTAGAATTATTTTTTCCTGTATTTAGCACTGGGCCTACAGGGTCTCACTACATAGATCAGGCTCATAGTGATCTTCCTGTTTTCTGCCTCCCAAGTGCTGGGATTACAGATGTGTGCCACTATACCCAGTCTCAGCATGCCTAGGGGGTGGAGCTGGCAAGGCACACTGGGAATCGAACCCCGTGCACCTGTGTCAGCCTAAGCAGGCGCTTTAGTCCACTGAGCTATCAGGCCAGCCCTAATAGGTGATAGATTGATAATATATGAAGTATAGGTAATTGGCCATAGACACAGATCTCACACACAAAATACACGCACATGCTTTGCCATGCCACGTATTCCTTTCATGCCTAACTTGGCCTGGACTTTCACACCTTATAGGAAAACCGGTGAAACTGGAGAGCTGCACGGGCTCACAACTGAAAAGGACTTTGTAGAAGCGATGTACAAGGTGGAGCTAGACACCAAATCCTACTGGACGGCCCTTGGCATTTCCCCATTCCACGAGCATGCGGAGGTGAGTGGCCAGCTCCTTGCAACTTGTTCCTGATTTTCTTTTTAGTTCCAGGAAGTACAGTTTGCCATCATAGACCACATCAATGTCATAAGGAAAGGGCTGAAAAACACTGTTTTTCTCTCTCATTCAAAATTAGAAATTTACAACACTCAGAGGACATCCTCAGACCTCATGCAAGCTATTTGTAACAAAAGAGAGGATGCACCATGTTACTTCTCTAAAACCAGAAAAATTCTTCCCTCCGAACACCTCTGATCCCTCAGCTTTAGATAAGCACTTCTTGGCAAAGCATATAAAGACAACCAATTCAAAACAACAACCCAACAGATACACCCACCAGGCATCTGTTGTGGGCCACACATTGGGGTGTTTTCCATCTATCTTTAAGCCCTTCCACTCTCCTGATCCACCCACTGGGATTAGTGCTACTATTGTCCCCACTTTACAGATGAAGAAAATGAGGCATGGTGAAATTAAATAATATGTGCAGGGAGGCTCGTGACTACAGGAGCTGCAGGATTTAATCCTGGGTGTCAGGCTAGGTTTGACCTGAGTGCTACAATACCTTCCAGTACCTCAGAATGGTTTTCCTCTCTCTACAAGAAGATCAGGGTAGGAAGGACCATATTTGTAAATTTTGGCTCATACCTGTTTTTCTACTTATGAGATAAGTATCCTCAGTTATGCCAGCCTCCTCCTTGTCTTAATTTCCCCAGTCATTTAAAACAGATGGCATTCATGAAAATAGAATCCAGATATATTGGTCAGCACTACAGATCGACCAATTCCATCAAAAATAACTTGGCACAAAAGGGAACCAACCTCTCTGGCTTAGTCATGGAGGAGACTTGTAATTAACATCATGAATTCTTTGAGTTGACAATGTTATCAGGGAAACTGGAGGGGTCTGTTTAACATCTGGGGCTCACAAGTCTCCAGGGGTGTCCCCCACTACCGAGAAGTCGGTCTCTACCATGTCCAGGCTATCAAAGACTGAGGCACCAGGGCAGGCACAAGAATTTACTAAAGGCTCCCTAGGACCAGCCTGCCCTCGGGCTCAGCCTGAGCACCTGCCCATGGTTATGCCGTTCCTGTTCTTCACTTGTCAGCGTCCTTACCTGTAGGAGACCCTTTTAGGTCCTCATTTTGATCCAAGAAGTCAGAATTTGTAATCCCAAGTCACGTCATTGGAATCTCACCAAGGTAATTCCAATCTACCACTTCCCATGCAGCCCACGGTGAAAGTAAAGACACCAAAACATATTTATAACTACTGGGGAGTCAAGGTGCTCTAAGTCCAGACATAAAGATGATTCTCTGGAACTAAGAGAGAGATGCAAGGCCTCACCCGGCTTTATTCAATGGAGGAGTGGCTTGAGGAGGAATGACTGAGAATTGTGAGAGGGAGGTGAATACTGTGAGCTGAGCTAGGTGGGGGTCCTACCTTTACCCCTGCCACCTGCACAGGATATACAGAGGGAGTAATCTGCATAAGGCTATTTAGATAGTATCTAATGTTTTGGGTAGTCTGGTGCTTCAGCTTTGATGCAATCTTTCAAGTCCCAGGAAGTCACAGCCTCTGTCTCCAGGCTCCTTCCCAGCTGGCAGCACCGAGCATAACCTCTTGGACTATGTCATGTTCTGGCTCACATTAAGGAGCAGCAGGTACAGGTTACCGGGGAGACACACATTGATACCACCTTCAAAGACTATCACCAATACCTCAGCTAGAGCAATACACATTGCTTAAGACCAATTGAGAGGATAAACAAAAGTCCTAGCCAGCTCTTACAGATCAATACAAGGAAATAGGATCAGACTCAGTCAAAATAGAGACAGTTGCTCTTTCTTCAAGGAGAGCTGGTTAGGCAGTCCTCCACACTCACCCACTAATCACTTTGTGAGGAGACAAGCAGGAGGCCCAGTGCTTCACTCAGGTGACGGGGGCGGGCGTGAGGCCTTCAGCCAGAAAGCTGCAGTCATGCAGAGCCAGCCACGACCTCCCGGCTGAGACCCAGGCGGTGACATGAGACCTGAGGAAAATTAGAACGCTTCCTTTGAAACAGCTAGGCTTCTGCTTCTTGTATTGGTGATCACACATTAGGTGTCTTCATAATAGAAGAGTTGAGCGGGGCTAGAGGCCAAAGTCACCTGAAGGAACAAGAAACCCTCCCGGCTGCTTTTAGGCTCTCGGCGCTGGCGAACTGCCTTATCCCTTGGAGATTCTTAGGTGACTCGCATCTCCTCTTGCCCACGCGTCAGTCTTGCCCTACATCATCAAGTTCTGCATCTGGAGCAAAAGTTATTTATCCACAGTGTAGCAAAAGCTCAAGCCAGGGTCTGTGCACAAAATAAAATTGTCCTCACAGCCCTGCTGCACCCAAGTTCTCCCCACCAGTCTCCCTCCAGCACTTAGGCCACCCCAAGGCCCGAATTTCAGGTGTGCCGCTGAATTTGAGAAGTACAAGGCATGTTAACTGCAACAGCACTTCCGTCACTGTTCGCCCCGTCAGTAGGCTTAAGCAAGCACCGAAGCCGGCATGCACGTTTCAAAATTCCAACATGGAACTGTGCAGAGTGCTTGTCTCGTAACCAGAACCCTCTACTGCTTTTACTTGATGCTTCATCACCTGTAACAAACCACAGAAAAGGCATGAAAATATTTATCTTCTTCATGTTAGAAAACAGAAAGGAGGGGCTGGGGAGATAGCTCAGCGGCTTAAGGGCCTACTTGGCAAGCACGAGGTACTGAGTTTGATCCCCGGCACCAGAAGAAAAGAAAACACAAGAAGGCCCACTTTCCTGGCATGGCTCTGCCACTATATAAGTTTGCATGAAAGTTAATGCAGAAGCGTGGTTTGTTTCTCAGTAAAATGGAAGGAATAGGCCCTTCCTGCCCCTGAATTCTAGCCCTCAAAGCCCTCGGTGCAACTGGTGGTCACTGGATACCACTGTCTACCTTCTCCCCACCTCTGACACCAAGAGCATAGACAGCAGACTCCCAGCTCTCTGTAACGGCTCTCAGTCAGGCTATGGCAGGCCAGTCTGCTTGAGGGAATTTGTAAAGGAATGGAAAACTTGTCAGAGAACCCCAACAGCCTTCCAAGGCGTAGCTCAAATTTGTGTTCCTCATTCTCATTGCTCCCAAAGAAATCAAATACTAACATAGAAATAATTCACCTTGCACTGGCCTTCCAGTGGCCTCTGGGCCTGTCCTCCCCGGCTCTGCGTGACTCTGTCTGTCCTCTCTCCTAGGTGGTGTTCACAGCCAACGACTCTGGCCGCAGACACTACACCATCGCGGCCCTGCTCAGCCCCTACTCTTACTCCACCACCGCAGTTGTCACCAACCCCAAGGACTGAGCGGCTCGGAGGAGGACGGAGCCTTGTGTAACCAGCGTTTTTATGAAAGCAGCATTTTCATCTATAAGCTATGTTAGAAACTCAGGAAGATCCAATAAAACATTCCTATTAAAGCATTTCTCATTTCATTCGATCTTGGTATTTTTTATTCCCTCCCTCTTTCCTCCAAAAACTATAAATTTTACGGAGAAATGGAAGAATTTTCTAAAATCTCTGGCTGGAACTCTGAGAGAGATCCCAACTTCCTGTGGCTGGCCAGCCGCACACACGAAGGGTGAAAAATACTAGAAACAAAAAAGCCTGATTTCTCTGCAGCTTTCTGTGAACAGCAAAAGGCAAACGGCAGGGCCCCACTTTATCCTGGTCATTTCTTTGAATGCCTTACTGATTTCAAGAGTAGCAGAGCCCTCAGGGGATGTATCAGCAGCAACCCGGGCTCTCTGATAAAATTCAGACCAGCTTCACCTTCCATGAACCACATAAGAGACGCAACCACAAAACTCTCACAGAAACAATGGCTTGGACTAATCTAAAATCTGTCTGTGGGGAGCTAATATATCTCAGGCTCTGTTCGAGGTACTCGGAACATCAAGAAGTGGCCCTAGCGCCTGCCTTTATTTAAAGAGCTCACTGTCCCTTGTGAAGATAACTCTACTGTCATCGTGGTTTGACAGGCCCCGTAGTACAGAAGCACGAAGGGAGAAACCATTGGCCGCAGAAGACAGGGAAGGACTCCAAGCAGATGTCACTCAGTCAGAGTTGTGGAGACTGTTGGGTGTGTTGTAGGGAGACAGAACCGAGAGTCCAGTCCAGGCCACGTGACAGCATCTGGTAAGTTGAGGGCACGGAGGGTGATTCTGAACACGGAAGGGTAAGGCTCCTAAAGTGGGCTAGGGTATGTGCTCATTCAACAAGGCAAACCACATTTTGACAGGTTTCCTCATCCACGCTAGGCCCCATGCAGGAAATCTTGCGCTTATAACACTACAGGGTAGCTTTCTCTCCGTGGGTGATTCTAGGACCCAGTTTAACTTCGTCTTGGGCTCCCAGGTCATTCCAGTGACATCCAGCCAGCAGACTGAGGTGGGAGAGTAGACCTCCCCGAGGAAGTGCTACGCATGAGCCCTACTGCTGTTCACTGGCCGGAGCTAGTAACATGGCATCTTCTGCTGTCCTCTACTGTTAGAACAGCACGCCCCAAGCAGGACAACTTCTCAGGAGTATACGTGTGTGTCAGCTCAGGGTTCTGGAGCCTGGGGATTCAGTGGCCACCATCAGCTGCTTCTCTCAGCTTTTTTTTTTTTAACTATTTATTTACTTAGTACAAGGTCTTCAGGGTCTCACTATACAGATTGGACTTGTGATCCTCCTGTTTTCAGCTTCCCAAGTACTAGGACTCCAGGTATGTGCCACCACACCCAGTTTTTCTCTCAGCTTTGACTCAAAGAGAGAGAAGGGCAGGTGGGCGCACATGGAGGAAACCAAACGTGAGAGGAATCCTTGCTTCCTAACAACCTGCTCATGGATGATAATCTAGTAGTCCCAGGGCAGGAAGTCTCTCAGTACTTAAACAATTACCCCAGTCTTATGAGAAAGACGTCACTCAGTTCTGGGGTGCTGATGACCCTCTTGTTACCCCAATACCCCCTACTCTACCTCCTGACACTGCTTCGTTGAGTATCTCCAGAACTGTGACAATGCCCTTCTACTCCTGATAAGTTACCCAGCTTCAGGCCTTCTGTCACAACAAAAGCGCAGCACGTGGACCTCCACGGGGCACACCCAAACCCAGGCACACCGTCTCTCTGACTCACTGAGAATGGGGCCAACAACTTTCGTAATCAAAATCACTTGAAAACATGAACATAAGCCACACACCTGTAATCCCAGCACTCGGTAGGCTGAGGCAGGAGGATCAGTGAGAGTTCGAGACCAGCCTGGGCTACAAAACTGAGCTCAAGGCCAGCCTGAACTGTACAGTGAGACCCTGTTTCAAAAGACAAAAATAAATAAATAAATAAATAAATAAACATAAAAAACAGTTCAAAACATGAAACAGTTTAAAATCAGTCCATAGACATCTGCTATTCAGAAAACAAAAAATTATTTTTAACATTTATTTCAATTTTTTTCTTAGTAATGCCAAATATATTGTTTCGGTTTTGTCTTTTGTTTTGGGGGGAGTTTTTTGCTATTTGAACCTCTTGTGTGAGCTGCATTTCCATTTCCATCAGCTATGTAACTCAGGGATTCTGCTTATTTAATATTGATTTATGAAAAACTATATATTAAAAGGTGTTATAAACTATTTTTCAGTTATTTTCTATTTTGTTTTGTCTGTGAGACAGGGTCTTACTGTCCAGTCTAGACTGACCTTGAGCTCACTATGCAGCCCAAGGTGGCCTTGAACCCACAGCAATCCTCCTGCCTCAGCCTCCCAAGTTCTGGGATTACAAGCGTGCACCACTATACCAAGGGAATGAACTGTACTTGATAAGCAGATCTGACATATAAAGGATTAGCTACCTAAGTCATAGAAAAACACATGACTTGAAATACCATAGCTCTCTGGGAGTCTCCATTGTCAATACACTGATTCCTATGCCTGGCGTTTGGGAAACAAAGTCTCCTACGATCCACTGGTGGGGATGGAGGAGATTCTCAAGCTGGTACAGCTTGCATGGAGACGAGCCCTCAAAGCCTCCCGCAGGCATAGGTGGGCTGCACAGAGGCGGCAGATCTCGGACGTGTGATGCTGGGTCAGGGCGGGAGCACGCTAGGGCTGATTCCAGGTGCGATGCAAAGGTTAGGGCCGCTCCACCTGGTGTGAGAGCCCCCTGCCCTATGGGTGTGCCGCGTGGATGGGATATAAGAGACAGAGGGGGGGACTCTGGGTCGCTTGCTGTGTGATGCTGGCTAGTTCACTGCTTCTTGCCTTCTGCTTGCCATGCACGATTTTTCCCCTATGACGCTAATAAACCATGCCGTCCTGCCTTGCAGCCCGCTGATTACAGGCTGAAGCCTCCACAGACTGTGAGCTAAGACACATGGCAACACAGAATAAGAGAGGAAGGACACAGGAAGGTAGAAAACACACAGGGTATGGTTGCCACAGGATTACGGATTAGTGAGAACTAAGAACAAGCTTCAACTAAAAATGGTGAGGAGGGAAAGATGTTGGTACCCACAGCCAAGCCCACCATGATGTCTGTGAAGGAGAACCCGTTGGGTTTTTCCTTCCAGCAAAAGGGAATGTGTATGCGGCTCACAAGGAAGAGGTTAGAGAGAACCAATGACGAAGTCTGGACTGTGGCTGGGTGACGTGGGGAAGACGAGGAACTGGGTCTCCACTTGAGGTTGGGTGCTGTGACGAAGTGCACAGTTGTATGATCCAGGATCTCAGTGAGGAGCGCAAACCAGAGCAGAGACAAAACTGCGGGTAAAAGCACAGCAGTCACTTGTTTTGGGGAGATGCAGATTGCCATAATCTGCGGGCTTCACAGTGGTTTTGTCTTTGGCTTACATTACCACGATTGCAGAGTAACTCTGTGTGATGCCGCTGTTCTGTGAGCCTGTTACGTGCGAAGAGACAGCGTGGTCCACTGTGAGAGCTCGGTTATCTTCTGGGCATCCAGGGGCACTTTGTTGTATTTCTCTTTTGCTCAATGTCTATTTAAAATAGAAAATCAAGCCCAGTGTGGTGGCGCATGCCTGTAATCCCAGCACTTGGGAAGCTGAGGCAGGAGGATCGGTGTGAGTTCGAGACCAGCCTCGGCTACAAAAGTAAGCTCAAGGCCAGCCTCAACTGCATAGCAAGACCCTGTCTCAAAAAGACAAAAAAGAAAGGAAGGAAGGAAGGAAGAAAGAAAGAAAAGAAAGAAAGAAAGAAAGAAAGAAAGAAAGAAAGAAAGAAAGAAAGAAAGAAAGAGAAAGATCAACAGATAATCCATGGTAGCTTTGCTGTGGGTTGTAAGAGAATCGCTGATGTCTCCGGTGTCTCGGGCACCCATCCTAGCTAACAGGGTGAATGAATGACCTGGGAATCGCACGCAGAATATAGCAGGAGGATAAGCTTTGTAGTCAGAGTTGCTAAGCTCAATTTTAACTACAGTGAGCTTGAAGTCATCGTGCCAGATTTTAATCGCACGCCTTCCAGGCTGGCGCTGTGTGCCTACGGAGCCCCAAAATGTAAGATTTCTTGAAAATAACGATCATAAATATTCATTTTGATAGCATCTGTCAAATAGGAAATGTAGGGCGTTGGTGCCTCAAACTATATTTTGTCCACCAAGGGCTGTGGCAGAGACAGCATTTCCCGAGAATTATTTCTCAGCAAACCCTCAGTTGTGTAGCCAGTTCCTTCTTTTCTACTTCACAGTTCATAGAACACATCCTCCTCATGCTTCTTTCTCCTGCCCTTCAAAATGGAAATAGGATTAGACTCAGTGCCATTTTCCTAGCTCCCCTTCTGCTTGGGTGAGAACTGCCCTGGGTAGGCCGATGGTAATTCATCTTCCACACACCACACAAGCACTAAAGGTCTGTTCTTGTCCCCTACCTAAGGTCACCATTAGCTAGGGAACAAGTCACAGGTGGACTTTGTTAAATAAGCCCTGGAGGTGTGAACCTGCCCTCCAGGCTCAGCTGTCACCTATCTGCTGTCCCTAACACTAAAGTCACTCCCAGGAGGTTAGGGGTTAGGGACCTGGGAAGTAAGCACAGTGGGGGATTCAGAAGTAGTCTTCCGGAGAGGATGCTGGGGCTGGAATGAGAGCCCTGGGCCACTGCCTGGGTGAGGACTTGTGCTGCCCAAGTGCACACAGCTCCCAGTTCCACAGGCATCCTCGGTAAAGTGCACTGGGAAATATATTGATTTTATTCTCTTGTATCTGCAGAACACTGCTTAGCAACGGGGAGGTGCTTATTAAACGTCTGAGCAGCACTGAGCTGCATTCCTTCCAGGATAGTGGAAGGAAGGAAAGAAATGTTGCAGCCTAGGTACGCACCCAGTTCTCATCTGAGCCCTCACAGACCTCTGGGGCTTTACAGGGTGGTGTTTTCCTCTTACACAGAACTAGGAGTATTGAACCAGGACTGAGTCTTACCAACCTAGAAGAAATGGACCAGCTCCTAGGGCCAACCAACTTACTTCAGATGTAGAATACTAGCTTTTGTATTTTGGATTTATTTCACAGATTTAATCACTTAGAATATTTTAAAATAGAGCTTGGCTAGGACCGTGAACACTGGCTGGGGTTCTTGACAAGGTCAGAGACCAGCGGCAATTCCCAAGTGCTGTGCAGAGAATACCAGAGCCACATCGAGAGTGTCCATCGCCTCCCTCCTTCACTCCCTGCACAGCTACTGGCAGTGAGTGCGTGGGAGCCCACCCTTAGCTCTCCAGCAGGAGAGTGGAGTGAAAGCCCACTGATCTGCATCAGCCAGTGAGCTCTCGTCCACTGCTGAGGCATTTAGTGCAGGGATGCATAAGGGAGCAA
>PVJA010008398.1:51148-64711 GCA_004027025.1 Myocastor coypus
AAAAAAAAAAAAAAAAAAAAAAAAAAAAAAAAAAAAAAAAAAAAAAAAAAAAAAAAAAAAAAAAAAAAAAAAAAAAAAAAAAAAAAAAAAAAAAAAAAAAAAAAAAAAAAAAGGGAGCAAAAGCGATGAAATCAGACAGACGCACTGGACAAAAACGTGGTGCTACCTGGAGGAGTGCCACAGGACAGATGCTGGCTGCTGTCCCTGGCCGGTGGAGGGGAGGGGGAGGGGAGTGGCCCTCCCTCAGGGGGAGCCGCTTCCAGGAAGGCAGATGTGAGTCAGGGTGACACCCAAGCAGCTGAACCACTGGATATTTCTGAAATTTTCACTTGCATTCATCAGCAGTTTCGTTTAGTTTTTAAGTGAGTTTGATTCACTTTGTCACTCTGTGACCAAGAATGTCTTAATTGATACAGCCATAAAAATACCTATCTGAAAGACAATAAAAAGTCAGTAATGGCTCTTAAAGCAGGCTTTCTCCTCATGCAATATTAAATTGAAAGAAATGATACTGTCATTCCTGAGAATGGAAGTAGCAGAATTTCTATTACGCTTTTATTGAAAATTTATAATGTTATAAGAAGTTATACGACTGCTTTCTCTTAGTTCAATGAGAAGAAATTTTTTTTGTATCAATAATGATTGGAAAAATTATCACATCTACGCCCTGTGCTCTGCATAACTACCGGGCAGACAACAATATGCATTGTATCAAATACTGGAAATGTACTATTAATGTGTTTTGAAATTGTCACATTGTTATTTCTTATTAAATGTAATAAAAAAAGAAATTTGATTGAATACAAAGTTGTCCCACAATAGAATTAATTTTATTACTAGGTATATCTAAATATTTATGGACTTATAATCATAAAATTGGTATTACTTTTTATGATTCACTGGTTTATCATAAACAATGTACTGTACTTTTGTATGTACTTGGTACAGGGTTTCACTACAAATTGGACACCTCCTGTTTTCAGTCTCCCAGGTGCTGGGATTACAGGTGTGCGCCACCACACCCAGCCCCGGGGCAGGGCCTGCACGGTTCGCCAGCGATGGAACCTGGCTGCTGTGCTCCGGTCTGCCTAAGCAGGCGCCATTAGTCCACTGAGCTATCTGTCCAGCCCAATTTATTTCTATTATTTATTTTTGTTTCTTGTTTTTTTTGTGATACTGAGGTTGGAATGGAGGAACTCACACATGCTAGGCAAGCACTCTACCATGGAGATGCACCCCAGACTTTAAAGTTTTCTAGTGGAGACAGGGTTTTGCTGATTTTCTCAGGCTAGGATTGAATGTGCAGTTGTCCTGCCTCAGCTCCCAGGTGGCTGGTTTTATGTGTCCTTTGTATTGCCATCTCATTTTTTTGTACTGTAATTGATTTCTTCCACCCACATATGATACACTTGGACTTAGTGTTTTGTATTGGTGGGACATAATGCAATGAACGGTTATGTTGCATATGACTTTTTGCTTCTGTTGAATTTGAAATAAGTGAACATTTCTAGTAGTACACAAGGCCTAGCCTAAGTGACACTTTAGAGCCTCACACAGTCTGAGAGGAGGCACTGCTCTATCATTGCAAAGCATGTGATCTTGAGCAGAGTGCAAGAGCATTCTTCCTGCCTCTTTATAGAACAGGAAGAGCCCTAGCAGCTACTCCAGAGGGTTAATGTGAGGATCAGGTGTCACGATACATGCAGAGGCTTAAAACACAGTCTCGTATATAATAAGTTCTAAAGAACTGCAGCCATTATTATTTGGAGTAACATTAGTGCATGCACACATAAATGTAATAAATTCTCAGGTGTCCCAGCTTTATTATTTTTGCCTACTAGCAATGTTTTGCCACTTTAACAGACAGCTATCATAGGATAGTCTTAATTTTTGTCGTTTTTTTTTTTTTTTTTAATGTATTTGGTATGCAGCTTGGACTTGTAGCCATCCTCCTGTTTTCAGCCCCCGCAGCCCTGAGATTACGGGTGTGCACCACCATGCCTGGACTCGGCTGCCACCACATGTGGTGCTGGGAATCGAACTAGGGTCCCTGTGTATGTCTAAGCAGGTACTTAATCCACTAAGTCTCTGGTCCAGCCTTCAAGTTTCTTGTACTCTTTCTTTGTGGACCAAACTGTCTGCTCACTGAATCACACAGAAGAAAACAGGCTCAGCCTCAAGGATGCCCTGACACTCACTCCTGACAACTAGCCCTCTCAGTCTCAGCCCGTCTAAAGTTATCCACGATTAGACTGGCCCTTCCATCTACTGTGCTGCTCTCTTGGGGACAAGCCTCATCCGTGAGCTGCAGCCCAGAGCGACAAAGTGTGGTGAAGTGATTTTGAGGCGGCGATGTGGGTAAATTCCGTGGGAAAGGTCCATTCAGGGGCTGCTATCCTTTGATGCAGGCACAAAAGGGCAGATGCCACACTTCACACACTACAGTACAAAGAGAACTGCGATGGAATACAAAATTAAAATAGGGAGAGAAAATAAAGACGCTGTGCAACAAGCACAGCATCAGTGATTCTTACATGGCAAGAATGACGTCACTTCTCATGTTTGTTGTTTTTAAAGCCATCAGTTTCTTTTAAATAGTTTTACCCTAGTAAAGTTTTTTCATTAAAAAAAAAAAAGTTGAATATAAGAGTATAGCTCTCAGGGCTGGCCAAATAGCTCAGCAGATTAAAGTACCTGCAAGCAGGTTCAGCGGCTGGGGGATTCAATCCCCAGACCTGCAGTGTCGGCCGCATCCTTGGGGTGCACTGAGATGGCAATTGAGACTGGGCATGGTGGCACACACTTGTAATCCCAGCTCTTGGGAGGCTATAAACAGGTGGATCGCTACGAGTCTGAAGTAGTAGTAAGACCCTGAAAACCCTGTAGACCCTTCCCTAAAATACAGAAGAAAAAAAAAAAAAAAAGGTCTGGCTCTCTACTAAGATGTATTTGTAAAGGAATCTACAGATTTTTATGATGGCTCCTTAGTAGCTGTAACTAAGATACTGATTGTAACAAACAAACCCCAATACCTATGAAGTATGTATGTGAATACAACAGAAATTTACAATATATGAACTACTTACTGCACTGCAAATTATGCTCCTGTAATACTAGAAATACAAAAATGAGCATTACTGGAGAGCACTACTCATAGAGGTTTAAGTCTCTGGGAGAAAAGGAAACCCAGCAGTCCAACAAATTGGACAGTATAAGCTATGCCTTCACAGGGTTTGCATACAGTAGAGGTGCAAGTGGTATGTTTTCCTTAGGTTGGCCAGGAAGTGCTCCCGCACTCTCAGAGTCCTAAGAGCTGTGCAGGTGACCCTCTGGGGAAGTAGAACAGACAGTGTGTGAAGGTGAGGCACAGCACAGGTACTGAAAGTGGGGGAAGAGGCCGAGAGCACGGACAGACAGGTACAAGAAGTAGTCCAGGAGAAGCAGGCAGAAGTCAGATTGCTGAGGTCTGATTTGCAGAGCAGAAATACTTGGGCATTACCTGTAGGCAGTGGGGAGCCACTGGAAGATTTTAAGCAAGGTAGTGTTTCAGAAGACACAATCGTTAGCCAGACATGGTGGTCCATGCCTACAATTCCAGCATTCTGGGATCATCAGACAGGAAGAATCTGAGTCTGAGCTCATCCTGGGAAACTTAAGGACTTAGCAAGAACTTGTCTCAGAAACTTTTAAAAGGAGAGTAGAGTACATAGGAATGTAGCAGTGTGAAGGCCCAGAGTCCAACCCTCAGTAGAATAGTACTGGGGGTGTGGGAGGTGTGCCTGAAGCTGACACATACCTTCTAATTTCTATCACAGTCTGGAAGATGGATTCAAAGAAAAAGCTCCACATAAAAGAGAGGGTTTGGCCACTTTGGCTAGTTTTAGAGGAAATAAAAAATTACGTGGGTTGGTGAAGAGTTCATGCTGACTGTACAGAGGAAAAATTCAGGGGAATGACATGTAGATGGGGAAACAGGGAAGCAGCCCGGTGTGTGAAGGACAGTATGACAAATCTAGCTAAGAGCAAAGTAAGTTTTGGGTTTCTGTGAACACACAGGCAGGGATGACTAAGAAATGGATCAGAAATGGATCAAACGGGTGGGGAGCTAGGAAAAGCGCCGAGCTTGAGCTCCAAGCATGGAAGTCTCCTCTGGAGGTGTCTCCCTTCACTCAGGGCATTTCAGTGCAAGAGTCTCCTGCTGCACTTGGCCATGTAAATTTGGTTAAAACTCAGAACACAGGAAGCCTAGTTCCTTACTAGTACTAATCACATTTCAAACACCGAAGAGCTCCCCGAGGGCGTGAAAGGAGGGAGGCGGGACACAGCCATCACCACAGGATGCTCTACCGGACACTGTTAGTGCTGGGTAAAAGACAGGCCACGGTGGGGTGGGAAGAACAGAGAAGACAGAACTCGCAAGGAAAGCGAGGACAGGGAGATGCCACAGTGAGCAGCACGAGGGTATTTCACCTCCTCAGCTGTCACACGGGAGAGCCTGAGCTGCTAGCTGCGTCCTGCACACAGAGGACTACAACACCTGCTTTCCATGATGTTTTACTCAAGTCCTCCACCCTCAGAGGAAACAGTCTCATCAATTTTGTTACTGAAATTTCAACCATACATCTTTGTCAGTTTTACTGTTTATGCAATCACATATAATCACTTTCCTAATTGAAGATTGCAGTATCAGCTAGCTGTGGGGTTCACACCTGTCACTCAGCACTCGGTAAACTGAGGCAAAAGATCAATGCAAGATCAAGGCCAGCCTGGTCCATAGTGAGTTCAAGGTCAGAGACTGCACTGGTTGGTACTTAAAAGTTTAAGTGACTCAGCAGGGAGCTAGGGTTCTTACTTTGTAAACATCCTCATCCAGTGCAAAGAGGGCATGGACATTGTGTGAGTACACCCACACCCCAGGATAAACCTGCCAATGAAGAGGCTTCCTACAAGCCGCAGCTGCTGCCCCTCCCCTTTGCTTTTTGCTATTTTCTGCCACCCAGAACTCTGCCATGTGCTACTTACTGTCTTGGAGCCAGATGAGTATAGACTGAAACCTCCACTAATTGTGAGTTAAGTAAACCTTTCTTTCCTTAATTTTGGATGTTGGGTATTTTCTCTCAGCAATAAGTGAAAAATAATTGAGACAGAAACCCTGACTCAAAAAAGAAAACTCCAAACAAAAAATGCAACATCATCTTTTACATGATTCAGGACAATTTGCATGACAAAGGTTTGAAGTCTAAAAGCAGCAACTGTTCAGTGGGTCAAGCACCAGGCTAGACTCCTAGTATAGTTACTCACATAACCACAACACTGATCTTCCAGTGGTTACTTGGATCCTTACTTCAGCAGTTGGCAATCTGAGTACCTCACAGCTTTAAAAGCTGGAAGACGAGTGCCTGAACTCAGCCTCAGCACCATCTGACTCCAAAGCCTTATAAAACATCCACTGTCGACAATCCTCCTAAAAGCACACTGTTGAGGTTCTTTGCAGAAGAATTATCTCAAATATCTTGTGAAGAGTATGTTTACAGCTGAGAAATAAGTACAGAGAAAAGCTGCTCTTGGGGCCAGGGAGATAGCTCAGTGGAATAAGTGCTGGCCTGCAAGCTCAGGGTCCTGAGTTCAATCTCTGGTACTGCCAAAAAAAAAAAAAGAAAAAGAAAAAAAAAGAAAAACTGCTCTTACACATTAGGGCAACACAGAAGTCAGGGTTTAGAGGTCAAAATGAGTGCCCCACATTTGGGGGCATGAGGCTCCTCAGGTGTTCCTGCTTTGTGTGTTCTGCAGTAGGCTTGAAGACTTAAAGGTAGGCCTGTCTCATGCAAGATCTTTCAGAGCACAAATTTAAAGTGATAAAACTAGAAAGATTAGAGACTCAATTCCAGTACCTCAAAATACTGTAGGGATGTGCTGAGAAAGATCCAAGCTTCATTTCTGAAACCATGTACTCATATTTTATTGAAGTATGGTTGAGAGACAGTCATTTCACCTCAAGTATTTAAATCAAGATATATTTGGGGAAGGGTACTAGGAATAAAATTCAGGACCTCATGCTTGCAGGGTAGGTGCTAAGCCACTGAACTAAATCCCCAGCCTATAGTACATGCTTCATAAGACTAGGCTTTTCTACATAAAACCACTGTAGTGAATATGTAAGTATGTACAGGGTTTTAAAATCAAGGTAACTTGTTTCATCAGTGGGGCACTTTAATATCACAGGTAGGAACCTAGGGCAGACCAAACCAATTTAATTTCACAATTTTAAATGATTTAAGTGATGAAATGCTGACAGTTTAATGACTGGCTTTATTTGTGATATATGGTGTTGTCACTCTGTAGATCATACTTATGCATAAAATTAATCATACTTAGAATTCATCATACAAACAAGTTGATCTCATAATCTGGTCCTAAACGTGGGAGATTTGACTGTTTGACTTAAATATCTTCGAATTGTTTTTGGTAACTAAAAAACATATTTGTCATAACATATCAACTTGGGTTTGTGAGGTTCAAGGAGAAGAAAATTAATATTAAAACTGAATTCTTGAAATGCCCCTTGATACAACAGATTATAAATTATATTAACTTATAATTAATGAAAAATATTTAAATATGGCTTTTTATGCATTTGGTACAGGGTCTCACTACACAGACTGCACTCATGGTGATCATGCTGTTTTTAGCTTCCCAAGTGCTAGGATTACAGGTGCATGCCACCATGCCCAGTCTCAATGTCCTCTCAGCATACCCCAGTGGCAGGGCTGGCATAGCAAGTCCAGTCCTTGCACCTGCCTGAGAGCAGGTGCTTTAACCCACTGAGCTATCTGGCTGGCCCTATCACTGTATCTTTTTTGAGGCAGAAACTGCAAGATAGTCTCAAAATGTATTTCAGAGATGTGTGCCTAGTGCTTATGCTATAAACCTAAGGCTACCCAAGATTATCATCTGTGATTCAGTTTGAAACATGAAGACAAATAAATCTTGGACAAAATGTGAAGAGTTCCTGAGAGAAAAAAATTACATCATCACACAAAGTCTTCAGAACATTATATTTCATAAAAGACAATGATAAAAAAGTACAAACATTTCCATGAGAAGCAAAAGAAAAAAATGAGAATACAAGAAATTACTAGCATTTATTTCAGTGCATTTATGTAGAAGCCCCTTAATAAAATAATCTTGAGTACATTTCCTTTCCCTGATAAACACTACAACCATTTTAGTTCTCAGCCAGCATACTGGCAAACCCAAGACAATAAATCTAGAGGTCTATTGGCCTAAAAATCACACAGAGAAACATAACAGAGCAAGCAAGACCAAATAAAATGACACAAAATTGACCTTTGCTTATAGGCAGCAGCCAAAGGGAAGATACTGTATTAGAGATTTGTTCATTTTGCGTTAAAATGGGTATCAGCATCGTGGCTAATAAAATAGTGAGGTTTTTAACACATAATTTAAATAAGGTTTTCCTACTGAACACCATTTTGCAAAATACAATCAGAAGTTTAGATTTTTAAAAAACATCGTCATTGAACTCTAGTTTGAACGAAGACTAAGTGACTATCTTACTGTGAATGAAACATGATGTCACAACCAATGTGCATACATTGTCTCTCTTCTTGTCTACAAGCAAGCTCTTTAATCATTACTTCATTCTCAAGTTGAAAGACACGAATGTTCCCAGTGGTGCGGCAGGAAGTTTCTGACCTACACCCACACAGATAGCTGACTTGGAGACTAAGGAGTACAACAGACACCTTACCAGAGGATGAATTCATGATTACAGAAAGATTTCACTTTCCTTGACTTGATTTGTTTAGAAATAAAATACGAGTTTTAAATAGACATGCCCAGCATTGTACATGATACAGGAGGTGATCGATATATATTAATAAATTCACTAAATTTACTATGACTGTCTGCAGTTGCAATGCATTTGTTAATATTCAGGGAACAGATTTATTGTCATTCAGAAAAGGTAACTGGGAAAATGCTATCATTTAGAGAAACATATGTTACCATTTATGGCCAAAATAATTTTCGGTCTGCACTTAAAAAAAAAAAAAAAAAAAGCAAACTGGTGTGGTGGTTTCCACAGGATATCATACCACAGTCAAGACTGCAAAAATGTAAGATATTTACATTCCACTCCTAAAATAATAAGGCAGATACTAGTAGTACTGACTTCTTTTGAAATAGTAAAGTATACATCAAAATAAAAACATTCCAAATGTGGGCAAATTCATTAAAATGAGAAATGCATTCCCCTAGTAAGACTCAGAAACCTTTCTTCTCACAATTTAAATATTACTGGGTTATATTCTCATCCTTCTAATATCTTGCTAGCAATCAATAAATATCATTCTACTTTGACTTCATCCAATTAAACTGTGTTGGCTGTGAGAGAAAAATGAACAGATACACAAATTAAATACAAATGTCTTAATTTTCGTAAGTTTTGATTTTTTTTTCTTTTACTATTTTGAGTTATCATTAAAAAAAGAGAAATGTTTTGGAAACACTTCTAAGAAATAAATACAAAAAAGTTCTGTTTGGCATCATAAAGAGAGGCTATTAGGTTTTTTAAACTATAAGAATTTCAATTATTTTATAATTTGGTTTATGGTCATTTCTGTTACTAAACTGTCACAGAAAATGACACTTGAAAATTAAACTTACAACCTGAGATGAACATATTTGTTTTAATTGAATCCATAGGCAAATTCTATCCAAATATTTCTCATCTATAGAAATCTATTCTCATTGGTGAAGACTCACGTTTTTAGTTTGTGAAAATATTGTAAAATATTTTAAAGGATCTTTCTAGTTAAAACCTTTCAAACTACAACTGTTGTTAGGTTTTGCCTCAGAAAATTTCATCCATTTTAAGATAAAAATATTTGTTTATCAGGAAATAGTACCTGTTTTCAGAAGTATATATTATAATAGTGCATTTAAATAACTGAATGCATTTTAAGATAGTTTATTAAATTATACTTTTAGTGAGGAAATTTTAATAACACCAAAGATTTCTTGAAAGTGGAAAAAATATAATTTGAATTTAACTGCTCATATTAAAAGGGTTCCTCTCAAAATTCTATAAGTCAGAATTAAAACTTAAAATTTGTCTTTACTAAGCATTTATATTCATAAAAATAGAACATTTAATTTCTTATCTAATAGTATAATTCATTTGTATAAGTACTACTGGGTTTTCATAGCTCATTCCTTAAAAAAAGAAAAAACTAACTTTTTAATGAAAGTTATTTTTGGCTCTTCTGAACTGAAAATAATAAAAATGCCATAATTAAAAAGAATGCACACACACAGTGTATAAACACACAACCTTGGGAACATTTTTAGAGGCACAAAATCCCTGACACTTACACCAGAGATACATAGAAGACATTTACCATAGAGGTCCTGTAGATCATGGCACATCACAACTCTTAAGGTTTCAGTAATACTCATGCAATATGCATAAACAATGTGGGTGTTACTTAGCAAAATCTGATGAGACTGCAGGCGAGGAGAAAAAGTAATCCTGGCAGGAAGAAAAGCCGTGTAAGTCCTTTCTCTTTACCCTTTAAAGCCCTCAGAATGCTGTGGCTTCTTCCACATGAGGCTGAAGATCTAAAGCTGAAAACTAGTGTAACAGTTTACTGTATAAGTCTGCTGTCAATTATTGACAGTTCCTTCATTTCACACAAGGGTTAACCTTTGTTTATTGACATAAATTGACAGAGTTGTTTATTCCCATGCAAATAAAAAAAATGTCTAGAAAAGTCAAATAGAGGCATAATTGATTACATGCAAAACGGACACATCTTATTTTTAAACAATTTGAACACATTAATTTACATCACATGTACAAAATAGGTTTAAACAGAAATAAAAGCATTCTCTTGAATTAAATTATAGATTTTCGTATAAAAATTTTTTCTTCATAGGGATCCCTCTTAGCTTCCAATCTTAAAGAATAGCTTTCATTTCTGCAGTGCTCATCATGGGGCACATCCCTCAGCAGAGGAAGAGAGGGCTGAATCGAATCGCGTGCTGTAAACATGGAGGACGGCTGGCTCTTCCCATAGTCAGCACACTGAGACGCACCTACCACTGACCTCCACCACCAGTGCGCCCCAGGGTTCTGGTCGGGTGCCGAGGTCCACAGGCTCCTTCTGTCAATAGTCTGCGATGGGAGCCAACTCTGGCATGAGGTTTACAGATATGTTTGTATACAGCCTGTCAGCCATTACTTTTGGAGTGTACAGTAAATTGTTCAAGCCATCAATGTACTGGCGCTCTTTAGAATACCTTAGTAATTTATACCTACGGTGTCAAAAGGAAAAACAAAAGTTACAGAAAACAAATTCAAAAAAGGAAAACTTAAGCAAAGTATGTTCTAGGCAGGACATCTTATAATTAAAGCATTTAAAGCTTTACAGTTTTAGGTTCTTGTGTATAACTTAAAAAAATCTCTAGATCATTAATTTTAAAACAGGATTTTTACTGGTCAAAAAATCCCAGCTTAACAAAAAAATCATTTTGCACTCTGATAACTTAGCCTTAAGAAATAAAATGTGCTACATTTTATGTTAAGAAAACATTTCTAAAATAAACAATTAACTCAATTCTTTAACATTAAATATGTATGTATATACACACATCTATTCAAAACAAGCACAGAAAGGTTTTCCTTGCATAAATAAAAATCTCTTCAGCAGAGTTTTGGGGTACAGTGTATTTCTTATTAGTGCGTGTTTATAGTAGCACAAGGTGACTGCACTCCTGTGGGAAGCTGAGAGGTGCACACAACGCCCCTTAACCCTTTCCCTTCCCGTTCCTGTCCCTCCCTCTACCCCTGGGCTCCCATCTCATGTGGAAGATATCTATCTCCCAGTTTCCAGTTCTATCTTTTGCCTCCTTGCCACCTCCTACCTTCCAAGCTCAGAAACAGTTCACCTCAGCTTTTGTGACACAGAGATTTCTGAGAGGAAGGTGCTAAGGCCGAGGGCAGGGTGCAGTGTATTTTTAACCCTGTATATATTAAGCAGCTTTGAGAAGTTTTGGTATTTGAAAATGACATTAAACTTACCGTCCTAAAAACTGGACCTCCCCTCGATGATGATGAGGAATAGACTTGTATTTCCCTAAATCTCCCTCAGGTCTGGTTACATTATATCCAGCATAGTGAACTCTACAACACAGCACAGAAATACATAGAAATGGATTGTGTGAGTTCAATTTCAAGTCCTCTAATGTGTATGCTGCCAAAAATTTCAGAAGAAATTCTTTATGAAAGAAAGAAATGCAAACAGGATTTAAGAGGAATTTCCAAGGCTTTCCATCCTAAAGAATCCTTGCTGGGAGTAGGTTAAGTATGGCTGACCTAATAGATTAAAAAGTTTAGAAATTCTATTTTTAAGTGATTTGTATCTTAACATACCTGTTCCAAAGGTCATCATCTTCTCCTCCCCATCCCCAGAAGGCATTAGGAAAACCATTGATCTTTCTAAATTGTTCCACTGTCAGTCCACTTACACCACCAAAAAACTCTTTATATGGAAGACTAGAAAAAAAAGCGGGACAAAGCATTCTATCAGGGAAACCCAAACAGTTTGCCAGGTGAGATCCAAGCTCTATAAAATGTACCACTTTTTCTAAATAAACAACTAGGTTCATTAAAAAGTAGTCTGGAAATGTAAAGTAAAGCAAGAAACAAAGCATTTTACATTCTAGTGAAACAAGGACATGTGCTATGTGAAATGTAAAATAAAACACTTGTGGTGACTGAAATCAGTGTTTAATGGTTTCTTTATAATATTCCGGTGTTCAAAAATCATATGCTTATAACAGAAACAAACTTAATAAAATACATTAATAACTATCAATGCAATGTTAGATTTGCTAAATTAATACATTTAAAATAAAATTTATTTATAAACACATTATTTATTAAAAATAGGAAAGATAAATTAGAACTACCCTAGATTTTTATTTTTTATTTTTTATTTTGGCAGTACCAGGGATTGAACTCAGGACCCTGCGCTAACTAGGAAAGCACTTACTCTCCTGAGCTATCCCCCTGGCCCTGCTCTAGAATTTAATTTTGAAATGACTTAGCTACCTATATTTCTAATGATTTTTTAATTGCTTTTTGCTTTCTTTAAAAAAAGTCTCACTATGTAACTCACTCTAGCCTTGAACTCAATCCTCCTGCCTCAGCATCTCAGGCTGAGTAGTGAGGGTCACAGACATGTGCCACCATCTAAAATGATCATATGTGCTTCTATATACTCACAAAATGCTCATGGATCTTTACAAGTGTTTATTTTTTTAATGTAAAATATTTAGAGAAATAACCATATTTTAAAAGTTGGGTCTTATTTTTCTTACCCTTTTCTAACACACATTCCAAGGAACTGATAAACTACTATTTTTAAGCTACATTTTTAATAATCAAAAGTTAGTTTACACATGGATTAGCTTTTTCATGCCAAGGCAGCACCCCTAAACCTTAGTCCTGTGAGCCACAGCAAAATTGTCTTAGAAAAAGCTAGGGCACAGGATCCCCATAAGATCCGAGGGACTCAACTCGTTTTATGTGGGGAAAAACTGATTTGCCAGCAGGGAGCCAGGGGCAGCTCCCATATCTGGCCTCAGGTACAAGAGATGGTATTTTGCTCCCACCCTGGGGTAAGGACATCCCTAGACAGTAGCTGTAACCCTGGCCCTAAAGAGGCACAACCATGGCACCTTGCGAGTCCTGTGAGGCCCGTGCTCAGGAGCTCAGGTGCTTAGGCTTCTAGTAATGCTCATGGGCTCCCACAGGCATCTGCGGCAGTGGCAGTGTCCCATACCAGTTGGATTTCTGTGCTCAGGTGAATGGTCTGGCAAGAATCCAACATCATCAGATCAACAGATATGAATGTGTGTATGCTTACTACCATGGGATAAATCAGCAAGCAGCATCAGTTCTATTTGCTATTCTACTGAATTCTATGCACAAAATGAAGCATATGCCTGTGATCTCAGCACTCGAGAGGCTGAAACAGTAGGACTGCTATGAGTTCAAGACCATCCTAAGCTACACACTGTGTTCAAGGCCAGTCTGAGCTATACAGTGAGAGCCTGTCTGAAGTGCACATGCATACACATACGCATGTATGATGCACGCACACACATGCACACGATAGGAAAAGATCAAATAAAATTAAAGTACAATAACAAAACCTGAGTAAAATCTAGTGTTTATTTTATACTGTCCCAAGCAGGAGAGACTACACACCGGGCTAGGTATGACTACTTTGTTCATTAAAACTTTAAGTATATTAATTTTGAATTCTTAGTTTATATGACCTTTAAACTTACAGTACATTAGTGAAAAATCAGTTATCCTGGATCTAACCTGATTCTAGTGGGCTGACCAAAGACAAGTTTTCCTGTGTACTTGGAATGTCCCTGATGCCCCCCCACAAGTGACCATGAACTTGAGGGTTCAGATAGAGCAGTAATGTGGAAAAGGACGTTAAGGGAAAAGAAGAGAGGAGGGGA
>PVJA010008399.1:0-46194 GCA_004027025.1 Myocastor coypus
TCTAAGCAACATCAATAGGGAGGTGGGTCATGCCCACACACTGTACTCTGTAGAATGATTGTGAGGACAATATGCAATTTTTCAACTTTCAAAGAAAAGAAAGTGGAAAAGAAAAAAAAAAAGTAATGTGGATTTAGAAAGGTTAATGTTTAATTGTTTGATCAATCTTATATACCTATATGTATTAATCTAAACTGATCTGATGATGAAAATATGTAATATAACTATTGTTAAATTTAAACATTAAAAAATTGAAAAAAAAATACTACACATCATCATAAATAAATAAATAAATGATAGTAGAGGCAAATAAATTTCCAAGTTCATACAATGAAAGGAGTAGTGCCTTGAGATTCAAGGTTTTTGTTTTTTAAAAAAGAGCATATTCATTCATGGACATAAATGTCAAATATGCTCACTAGAATTCAGTAAAAGAGAAAGAGAGTGTGTGTGCACGCGCCTGCGTGCGCATGTGTGCGTGCACGTGTGCATTAAGCATTTGAGCTCTGTTCTTAGGGTCAATCATCACTTACATTTGAATATTAGTCAATGTCATTGCTGTGTCTTCCTTAAAATGCACAGCTCAAGCCTGTTGCCTACTGTGATAGTATTTGGAGACAATACCTTTGCAAGTTATTAAGTCAGGACGTCTCTGAAATAGAGAACCCAGAGATGTCCCTTGTCCCCCCACCGTGTGAGGCCCACTGCACACCAGAACGCAGTCCTCAGCAGACACCAGCTCCACAGCGACCCTGACCTTGTGCTTCTAACCTCTAGAATTATGACAAATAAAACTCTGTTGTTTATAAGCCACTCAGCTTATGGTATTTTATTATGGCAGACCGCATGGACCCAGACAATAATCCATCATATTAACAAGCTAAAGAACAAAAATCGCATGAGCATATCAATTGATGCAGAAAAAAAATTGCACAAAATTCAGCACACAGTCATGATAAAACCTCTCACAAAACTAGAAAAGGGGAGAGTTGCTCAGCTTGATAAAGAACACTTACAAAAACCCTACAAAACATCATACTTCACACTGAAACACTGACTGTTTTTCCTGCAAAGAGTAAAGCAAGGCAAGGATGATGTCTGCTTTTACCACCACTGTTCCACAGAGTACAGACACCTCAGCCAGCACTGCAAGGCAAAAAGAGAAAATAACAGACATACAATGTGGGAAAAATTAAAACTGTCTGTAAATGCAGATTTTCTGATGGAAATCCATGATACTAACCATAAAAACATTCCAAGACCAATAGTTTGAGAAGGCTCTTGGGATACAGAAACAGTAAACAAGAATCAGTTTTATTTCTATGTAGCAAAGAACATGGTGGAAAAGAAGTAATGATGCAAGACTGGGAGTGGTGGTGCACACCTATAACCCCAGCTCTTAGGCAGCAAGGCTGTAGACAGGCAGATCACTGTGAGTCCTATCTAGTAACGAGACCCTGAACACTCTGTAGGCCCTCCCCTAGAATACAAAAACAAAAAAGTAATGACTAAATACCATTTATAACAATTTTTTAATGTATTTGGTACAGGGTCTTACTACACAGATCAGCCTCATAGTGATCCTCCTGTTTTCAGCCTCCCCAGAGCTGGGATTACAGGCATAAACCACTATACCCAGTCTGGATGGCCACCTCAGTGCATCCAGGAGGTGAGCCTGGTTTGGTCTATAGTGCCTGGTGGGGTAGCTCAACAGATTAAGTACCTAATTAGACAAATGCAGGGACCAGGGTTTGATCTCTGGTATCTCATGCTACACCGGAACCACCCTTGGACACAATGAGCCAGAGACTGAGTCCAGGCGTGGTGGCATCCACCTATAATCCTAGTGCTAGGAGGCTGAAAATAGGAGGATCACTATGAATCCATTCTGTATCATGAGACCTTGTACCCAATACATAAAAAATTAATAAATAAAAAATAAATAGTTCATTTCAAAAGTGAAATGCTAAGTGTAAATTTAATAAATGTGTAGAGAACTTGTGTCTTGAAAACTACAAAATGCCCATGAAAGAATTCATCAGCGCCAAAACCGAGGATCGACATCGTAAGGATGAGATAGAGGATGAGACACGGAGATACCAACTCTCCTTTAATTGATGAGCACATTAAACATGACTTCTTAGCAAGATCATAACACAAGAGTTTGGCAAAAAAAAAAAAAAATTGCAAATACAGAAAGGATTGTTCCATAGTTTACATTGAAAGTCATGTGTCATAGATATAGCTAGAACTATCTCACAAATAAAGCGAAAGGATTAATACTAAATGGTATCAAGACTGACTCTACAGCTACACTAATCAAACTTGTGTGATAATGACAGACACATAATCATTAGTACAGATGGAGAATTCAGAATTAACCTGCATGAGTATGGCCACTGATAGTTTAATAAAAGTAGAAAAACAATTCAATGAACAAAGGATACTTTTTATCAGAAGCAAAAAGTGCTAGAGAAATTGGATATGTATAAGCAAAATGGAGCCCCAACCTTAATCTCACATTTTATACTAAAATATGTCCAAATGTAACATACATTTAAATGTACTATAAAATTACAAAACTTTTAGACAATTCCCCCTTTTGTTCTTCTCTCATACAGGAGTTTTCTTTCCCCCCCAATAAATATATTCTACTCTTTAAAAAAACTTTATAAGAAATGAGATAAAAACTTTAAGGTCAGGATTTCATGAAAAAAGTTCTAAGATATGACACACACACCATGAAAGAAAAACTTCAGTAAATGAGATATGAACATAATTTTAAAATCTATCTATAGATGGCTCTGTTAAAAGGCTGAAAAGAACAAATGACCACCGAAAGAAAATACTTTAAAATGAGTTGTTTTAAAACTCTTTCTATGGAAGACTCTGTTAAAAGAATCAATAAAACAAACTGCACACGTAGTGAAAGTATGTTAATTGGACAAAAGGCTCATATGTTCAGCGACACAGATACTGTTCCACTTATGACAGGGCTACCTCCATATGCATCCCATCTTAAATTGAAGCAGCATTTAATACACCCCAACCTACAGACATCATAGATTCATCTAGAACGGTCTAGACATGTTCAGAACATGTACACTGAGCTACACCTGGGCTACCGAAGAATATATTTTATACTGAAGTAGTAAATATTTTCAGTAGTGTATTGCATATAGCACACTGCAGGGTACAGGGTGAATTCTGTGTCCTCATGATTGTGCGGATGACTGGGAACTGTACATTGTGGAACAGAGAGGCTCATACATCATGTGATAAACCAGGAAAAGGACAAAATTCAAAGTACAGTTCCCACAGAATGACATTCCCTTCCCATCATTGCTAAGTCAAGGATAAAATCTAAGTTAAACCATGGCTAGCCAAGGACCACATACATAAAGGACTCTCAAGACTCAATAGTAGAAAAAAAAAATTTTCAAGTAGAAATTTAGCAAAAGACATTAACAAACATCAACAGATAGAACACATGGATATCAGCTAAGTACACAAGATTTTTGATATTACTAGCCAGTGAATATGCAAATTAAGATCATGATGAGCTATTACTATTGCAACAGTTAAAAAAAAAATAACTAGTGACATTATCAAACACAGTGAACAGTTCTACAAAGTACTGTCTATAGTCCCAAACTTAATCCCGAGGGGATTTGACCCTGGAAGATACAAAAAAAAAAAAAAAAAAAGATGAAGAAAAACTCTCATACATTGTACAATGGTACGGTTACTCAGGAAAACAGTTTTCCAGATTCTTTACCTGCCATAAGTACCATCACTTACAATCTCAGCATTTATTCAGGCACACAGCAGCTGTGTTTTCATTAAGCAACAACAGGAGAGCTGTACTGTCGGAAGGTGCACACACTATGGGACAGTCATACTACAGAGCAGTGCTCTACAATAAGAAAACACAAGCTACTGGTCCCCAAACTACACTGACACTCAAGGGCATAGCCCTAAGTGAAAGAAACTGGTCTAGCAAGGTCACATGCTACATGAGATCAATTTCGTAGCATGTTTAAAATGATGAGAGAATGGAGGTTAATAGATATTAAAGCTAGGTATGAGAAAGGAAGGACAGAAGTGACTGTAAGGAAGTATGGTGGTGATGAGATAATTTTATATCTTGGGGGTGGTGGTGTCTACTGAAGTCTTCAGGAATAGTAACATGACACAGAAATATGCACACACAGCTTTACCAATATCACTTACCTGGATTTGATTGGAGCAGTCTTAACCACTGTGGGAAACAGGACACAAGGCCTCTACCCCATGGATTTCAAGACCCCTCTCCACTGTCTCCTCTGAACCTGCAATTATTTCAAAACTAAAGAGTTGTTTAAATTATTCTAGCTATTGATTATAAAATCCATGCATTCATATTATCAAAAAACCAATTTGCATGAAAATATAAAACAAAACTGAAATTTTTCTTTTCCATTATGTCTCTACCCAGACCCACGCCAAAGTCATGGACCCAGTAAATGCCAATTTCACTTTCTCAGAGGATTTTTGCACATGTGAAGTAGAAATCTTTGTTTGCATAAGTTTTTACACAACTGAGAGCATAGTATACAGATTGTTTTATACCTTACTTTTATTTTCTTTACAATCTTTATTGAAAATTCAATTGCATGGGTGAACTGCAACTTATTTCCCGAGTCTCCTCCCCAAGGATGCCAGAGCTATACCTAGATTCAGTCTGTGTTGTATTTTATTTTATTTTCTTATCCTAAACAACACTACAGTGAATAAAGGAGTGTCCTGTATAAACACCTATACGTCTCATGGTGGGAGAAGAGACTCACAGTGTGTCTCCATTACTTTTCTCTTATTGTTAGGACAAAATATCTGATGCCCAAGATTAAAGAAGAAAAGGTTTAATTAGCTCAGAGTTTTTGAGGACTTCAGTCTGTAATCGGCTGGCTCCAAGGCAGGGTGGCACGTGGCTGAGGGCAGCAGTTCATGGTGGAAGAAAACAATAAAATAGTAAGAGGAAAAAGGGAGGAGCTGCAGCGGCAGCAGAAGCAGCAGAGGCAGAGGCAGAGGCAGAGGTAGAGGCAGAGACCAAGCCTCTCTCCCTTTCCCTATATTGTATTCAAACTCTCTCTCCCAGGGCAGGTGTAGCACTCACATCCATAATCCCAACATTGTATCTCGAATCAATTACAAACTCTACAGGCCCACCACCCCATGACTGTATGAGGTTTTAGGGAAACAACTAGAAACAAACCATAACACAGTGGTAGCTTTCCGTTACTATAAGTAAATTCACGCAACAACTTATAAGTGAGAAGGGTTGATTCTGATGCACAGGGTGCATGGCTCCAGTCCATGGCCACTCGACTCTGCTGCTTTGGGCCTGTAGTGAGCACAACATCACAGCAGAAGACGTGAGGTGGAGCAAGGCTGCTCACCTCATGACATCCAAGAAACAGAGAGATGGAGGGAGAGAGGTCTTCAGGTCCCCTTCAGCATCACAGCCCCAGAGCCCAGGCCTACCACCTCCACCTAGCAGCACAGGCTGAACTCCAAGTTCTTAGCTTACAGGCCTATGGGAGCATTTAAGATCCAAACCATAGGGCCCATTTCATGACAGCATAACCAGCACTGAGTTTTAGCAGAATTTTAAAGAACCTGATGCTATGCTCTTTGAACATTCTACCTGGTCATATTTTAACAGACCCTTTCCTGACCTCTGCATGCCACAGGGGCTTTCCCCAGGTTCTCCTATCCCACAAGTCCCTGCCAATCTCTGTGCTCCTGAATCTTTCTACTCCACTCAGAATAACAGCCATGATGAGAAGGGGCAGACCCAGTCCCTCTCTCCTCCTCACACAGGTTCCTTAGAGCTATCCCATCAATTTCCAAGAATTCCAGTATCATTTTTTACTGAAGGCAAGTCCAGGTTTTCGTGTCCAATACAGAACTTTCATTCAAATTTAAGATGTGTGGCTATAACTATTTATATGGTGTATCTAACTATATATGGCCAATCTCTAGGCTCTTAAGGCCAAGCAGACAGAAGGCCTGGTTTTCTCCCTTAATCTTGGCCTATGCCACCTGATTTCATTTCTTCTCTCTCAAAGTCTTCTGCCCAGTTACTTGAGGAGAACAGAGCCACATCTCCCCAAATTTGCCATACAAACCTTCTTTAGTAAAGCATGGTTCCTGCTGCTTCAATCCATTCTCCACCTATCTATGAACATCAACTGTTTAAAACGCAAGGTGGTCAGCTGGGTCAGTGCATTCTTTGTTCACACCCCGTTCCATCATGGTGCTTCACCTCTCCAGCCCCTGCTGCCTTCTCTTACGCTTTCATTAATTCCTGTAGTTGCCATAGCAAAATACCACAAACTGGGAACATGACACAAGTGATTTGCTCTCTCTCACAATTCTGAAGATTCTTCTGGCATTGCTGGAAAACTTGGAGTTTCTGAGCTTCTGCTTCCGTCACTCTAATTTCTGTCCTTCTCCGCATGGGCTTCTTCCATGTATCTTCTGTCTGGATCCAAATTTCCTTCTCATGAGGACACCACATGGGATTAGATCCCTTGTAATCTAGTAGCACCTCACAGCAAAGTGATTGATTGTATGTGCAGAGCCCCTGTTTCCAGATAGGGTTACACTTTCAGGGATTGGGGATAGCACTTGAGCCTACCTTTCAGGAGAACAAAGTTCAACTATGCAACATTCTCTCCAACCTCTTATGTTCTCACCTCCTCACTACCTGGCTTCACCCCTTACTGGAGCACTCTTAGTTCCTTGATAGCAACCCACTCTGTCCTGTCGCAGGCCCTCTGACCTCTGCACCCTTCCCCTGAAATGCTTTCCTCCTAGCTCCCATGCTCCACCTGGCAACCTCCTTTCTTCTGTTGAGGCTCAGTATGAACATCCTCTTTTGTCCTCCCTTTAGAGGGAGGGTCCCTTTCTGCCTCCACCTCTCACTGGTCTCTCTGGTGGGGTTTTCCATATCTGGAGAAGATCTGCATATTCGTCCTGCTTGCTGAGGTTTCTCTTTGCCTGTAACAGTACGACCCAAGTGCAAGATCCTCGAGACCGAGCTGCTCTGCAGCTACACTCTTTAGCGTGACAGCCGACAGTCAAACATGGACACCAAGAACTGCAAGTGAGCACAGCAGAACCTTTCTTACTGAGGTCTGTGTTCCTGGCAATGAAAGTAGAGCAGGATGCACAATTCTTCAATAAACATTTTAAATGATTAATAGTGGAACTTCAGGGGGCCCGGCAGGATGGCTCAGTGGTCTAAAGTGCCTGCTTAGGAAAGCTTGGGCGGCTGCAGGGACCGCGGTTCGACCCCCGGCACCACATGCTGCGCCAGCCCTGCCCGCAGGGCAGGCTGAGCCGTCCATAAAAATAAATAAACAAACAAACAAAAGTTCTGAAACAAGAAAAAAATAAAATAAAATAATTCTTAAAACAAAATAATGGAGGGGCCCGGCGGGATGGCTCAGTGGTCTAAAGCACCTGCTTGGGAAATCTTGGGCGGCTTCAGGGACCGCGGTTCAATCCCCAGTACCACATGCTGCTCCAGCCCTGCCCTCGGGGCAGGCTGAGCTGGCCATAAAAATGAATGAATAAACAAATAAAGGTTCTGAAACAAGAAAAAAATAAATAAATAAAATTTAAAAATAGTGGAACTTCATTTTTATTTGGATTTTTATAATAATAAAGAAGATAAATGTCTTTCATGCATTCATCAACCACCATGGGTGCTTGTTGTATTCATGGCTTGGACACATTTCTGTTGAGCTTGTCACTGTTTGAAGCATTTTTGTAATAGGGAATTCAACCTTCGTCATCATGTATGTTGCTAATACTTTTTGAATATTCTAATTTGTCTGTCTACTTTGGTTTTTACCATATGGAAGCTCTAACCTTACAGTTAATCACTTTTATCAGTCTATTCCTTCCTAGTTTCCAGGTATAAACTGTTTATAAAATGCCATTGTATTACACATAACTTAACAATAAATGTAGATCTTTATGATCCTTCTTATCCCATAATCTTTTTGAAGCAAAAAAAAAAAAAAAAAAAAAAAAATCAAACCACTGGTCAGTTTTTCTGGGTGGATCACTCTATTAACTTTACAAGAGTAATAAATTTCCATGAGACGAGTAGGCCATAACAACTGCTAGATAAAATAACAAGAAATTAATGCACATGGAGTTTTTAAAAAAGATGGCTCTTATTTTCTGAATTAAAATGTCATCATAGTGATCTGATTAGTAATTATAAAGCTAGTTCTATGGAAACCCACATCAATAGCTCACAGATGTGGTCAAAAATAGGAATGTCCAAGATATGTATGGGCTATAGCATGGTCTCTCAGGCCCTGGGGAGGTAGCTCAGTAGCACAAGTGCCTGCTTGACAAGCTCAAGGTCCTGAGTTCAATCCCAGGTACCAATAGAGAGAGAGAGACAGAGACAGAGACAGAGATAGAGAGAGACAGAGAGACAGAGATAGAGAGAGACAGAGGGAGGGAGGGAGGAAGAAAGGAAGGAAGGAAGGAAGGAAGGAAGGAAGGAAGGAAGGAAGGAAGGAAGGAAAAAGATGAATTTAGGATGACCTCTCCATGGTGACAGCCTGAAACATATGCATACTTAAGAATTAAATAGCTCTTGCTGGGTGTGGTGGCACACACTTGTAATTCCAGCACTTGGGAGGCTGAGGCAGGAGGATCGGTGTGAGTTTGAGACCAACCTGGGCTACAAAATTGAGCTCAAAGCCAGCCTGAACTACATAGTGAGACCCTGTCTCAAAAAGACAAAAGAAAAATAAAAGTAAAGAATTAAACAGCTCTTTCCCATCTTGCAAGATGGTGGGTAAAGAAATTAAGAAGCCAAAAAAACTAAAGAGAAGAAACTTAAAGCCAAGAAGGCTGCTGCCAATGCTACTGGCAAAAAGGGTAAGGTGAAGGAAAAAAATAAAAATATTCAAGAAGGGGCGGCCCCACTGCAGCCAAAGTCCTGTCCTGGTTAGAGGAATTGGTAGATACTCCCAATCTGCTATGTATTCCAGAAAGGCTTTGTAGAAGAGAAGGTACACAGATGCTAAGTCAAAGGTTGAGAAGAAAAAGAAGGAGAAAGTTCTTGCTACGATCACAAAACCAGTCTGTGGGGACAAGAATGGAGGTACCTGGGTGGTTAAGCTTTGACAAATGTCTAGATGCTATCCCACTGAAGATGTGCCCTGAAAGCTTTTGAGCCATGGCAAGAAATCTTTCAGTCAGCCTGTGAGGAAACATTGATCTAGCCTCACCCCTGGCACTGTCTTGATCATCCTTACCAGGCATCACAGAGGCAAGAGAGTGGTGTTCCTGAAACAGTTGCTCAGGGGCTTGCTACTTATGACTCAGCCTCTTAGTCATGTTCTTCTACAAAGAACACAGCAGAAATTTCTTATTGCCACCTCTACAAAAGTTGATGTCAGCAAAGTGAAAATCCCCGAACACCTCATTGATGCTTACTTCGAGAAGAAGCTGTGGAAACTCAGACACCAGGAGAGCAAAATCATTAACAGCAAGAAGGAGACATATCTGATTTAAGAGCAGCACAAGGTAGATGAGAAAGTGGTGGACAGCGAAAGTCAAAGCTGTTCCTCAGCTCTGGGGATATCCACGATCCATTCTTGCTCCAACAAATGGATTTTATCTTCATAAATTAGTGTTCTAAATTCTTTACTAAGACCCTAGTTAAATAACTGATACATTAAAAAGAAAGAGAAAAAAAAAAAAAAAAAGCCCTCACACCAAAACTGCCTTATTGGTGCACAACTTGATGACCTTCCATTCCTCTCCTTCTTTATGAGAAGGTGATTCTAAAAATGACCCATTTCCCATAATGCTGCACCAAAGGTCCCTGGCCCAAGCCCCCCGCTGTCTTACAGGTGACGCAGAGCCATGGAAGGAAAAAAACTGACTTCATCAGCAAATGCCAGGTGCCATTCACCTCTTACCCGGCAGGCTCCAAATTACTGTATTCTTCATGGTAGCTTAGTAAGTTTTCCTACTATTGTGACACCTGCCAAGCACTGGTGGATGATCCAAAATTTGAACAGTTCATTGTTGACTGTAACAAATACTTGTCAATTTCAGACTGACAATTTCTACTTATGTTAAATTGCAGAAAAAAAAGATAAAGCATACTCTTATAGTATTATAAAAGGAAAAAAGGAAATATTTGATGTATTCTTTTACAGATTTAAACAAAACCTAAGCTTTCACATAAAAAAGGAATGAATGCCACTGAGTTGGCGTTGTATCAGATTGCTGCTCTCTCACATGGTTTTCTCTTCACATGCACAGTCATATGTGTTTTTCAATTTAGATGTTTAGATTCCATCACACCAAAATTAAAAAAAAAAAAAAACTAGACCTTGCTACCAATAAAATGAATTAGGAAATTGTGTCTGGCTCTGAAAGTCCCTCCTCCTTCAAAGAAACATAATTATTAGCTCTATAACCATTTTAATCATTTCCTTGAACACAGCCAAGTGTGTATCTGGTGCATCTCGTCCTGAGGAAACTCCAGCTCTTTCCCTAATGGCACATTTTCTTAATGGCTTTGCTGTTCTGAGTTCATTTCGTTGCACTGTGACTTGCTATATCCGACATGAGTTAATATTGCACTAAAAATATTGAAAGGGATTTCTTCACCGCCACAACCACTCCTTCCACCTGCAGAGGAAGGGAAGGAGAATGAGACCAATAAGAAGGGAACCCATTGGGTCCAAAACTCCTGGGAGCACGCTTAAAACTTAAAGTGGAAGAAGAAGATGAGATATTTGCAGGATGTTAGAAAGAATATCTGTCAAAATATGGATGAGGAGTACTCTCAAAATATGATACCCCAAAAGCGAACAGAGAAATTAGCTACCCACAGTGCTCGACAGGAAGACAAATGCATGTGTCTCAAGGACTGGGGGCAGCTCCTTGGGCAGTGCATGCAGTGAGACAGTCTATGAGAGCTAGCTCACCTCACCTCCTTCGCTGAAGAAAACACCAAGGCCGAGAGCTGAGGATCACTCTGGAACATGGCAGACCACTTGGCGTGAGCATACTATGGGGCATCCACTTTCCTTTTACACTAGTGTTTGTCTAGACCATGTCTCCTATCACCAATTCACTGAGTATTCACTTAAATGGCATCAGTGGATGCCCGACCTGAGGAAAAAATCCACACAAGGGGAACATTGTGAATATCTAATTCAGGGGTCATCTAGACCAGCACTCCAGCCTGCCGTAAATGTACAGAAGGAAAATGCAGGTCCAGAGGAACACTGTCTCAAGATCACACAGCCAGTCCTCCGGAAGTCAGCATGGAAACCAAGGCCTTCTGAAGCCAGTCAATAGCTGCTCCATTACAGCATATGGTAATTCCTGTTAGACAGAAAACAGAAACACCGAGAAGGTCCTCAGAGGGTCTTATTTCTTAAATAGAAAGTGAGGACCTGACATTCTCTGACTCCACTGGTGCACTCCAGACAAGCCATACTAAATAATGGAGTGGGAGCAGGCACTGTGAAAAATCTAAGAGTAGGGTGGTAGAAAGATTTTTTAAAATTTCGTGGATATCAAAGCACTAAGAATTATTGTTTTCCTTTCATATTCTTGGCTCCTTCTTGAATTCTGGGTCCTGCTTAAATGTTAGTTTTACTGGAGTGTTTTATTGAGGCCAAATTAACACCCATACTGGAATTAATGTTCACCTTTGTTCCTCAAACTCAGACTCCCAGACATCATTTAGGTGTTGAACACACTTTAACACTCACAGGCATTTCATGCCAGAAAAACACAATAATTTACCAAGAGGCAGGAACCTCAAACTTGTAGCCCATTCCACACTGGCTGCCAGAGCGCCTTCCCTGAGGCCCCAGGGCTCCTCTCCTCACTGTCCCAGGCTCTCCCTGGCCTTGCAGTGTCCTGCCACTCAGTAGGAAGGTGGCAGGATTGGAGTCTTTGTACAATATCCCAATCCCTCAAAGATTTCTCCTGCCTTTATGTTTATCCTCAAGATGAGAAGGAAATATATCTTGTTCCCTGCAGATTGCAACATCCCTGCGTTCTAAGGACTTCCACTTGAGACCTTGAGCTCCACAGTGCCAAGGCACAACGTGGCTGAATAATGGGTTCTAGTTTGGCAGAGATGCAGACTTTCCACACACAAGTTAATATCATTGCATCTCACTATGACACCCTAGTGTCTTTTCTGTATACCTGTTCTAACATTTTCATGAAATCAACGCACCCCAATCAACTGAGAAGACATTGGTGTGGTTACTCAAAGATGCAGAAAGGTACAACTTACTCCTCATACCTAGTACCTCACCCCTACTGATTCCCTGTAAAGATTAATTCAAGACCCACAAATTTAAGTCTAAAATATTAACATCAGATTTTATAATCTCACTATATGTGCTGTGCACAGTAACATTTGTACGTAGTAAAAAAGTAACACCCAAAATAAATCAAGTAAAGGATTTCATAGGAAAATAACTCCTGTTTGTTCATATTTCAGCATTTTCAAACGAAGAAATACTCCTGTAGTGTAGTTCCTAAATTTTTAAATGGTAGTTTTTATTGTTGCAATGAAGGTTAATGATAATTCTTTGTTTTTGCAATATTTTCACATATTTTATACCATTTAAAGTACACTTCCTTTATTATTGGCTTAAAATTTCAAGCACAAAATTGCGGTCCAGTATGTTACACATGGAATCCAAGGCATTGGCTCTCGGCAACAGAGTGATAAGACTTCAGTCTTTTGGCTTCCAAACCAGCATACTATAAAGCCCATCAGGAAAGAACACTGAATAGTGACTCTGTGTGCTGCTATTCCTAACCACTGCTGAAATGCATTGCTAAATCCTCAAATTTTCATTTCATTTTTTAATTGGCGTCATGTATGAGTGAGCTATGCAGAGTTCATTGAATCTTTAGTAGGATCAGTTCTGAATAGTTTTGTTGTTGTTATTGTTATTGTTTTGCCAAATAACACAGTCAAAGAACAGGACAGCCTCAAAAAAGCCTTTTATGTGAAATCTCAAGCTTCAGTGCCCTCTACATATACTATATATTGTGCACAAAAGGCTCTGTGACTTGCTTAAGGAAAAATGGGAAGCAGGCAGAAATTATTTTCATCTATGTAGAACAGCAGAAATGGTTAGAATGCCACTGCAGAAATGCACATTTGTTCACTGATTGATTGATTGATTAGGTATTGAGTACAGGGGTCCACTACACAGCTTGGACTCTTCGTGATCCTCCCGTTTTCTACCTGTGGCCCTACAGGCATGCACCACCACACCAGGTGTCAGTCGCCAGCTCAGCAAGGCTAGAGATGGGCCAGCATGGCCTGTAGAACGCCAGTTCTTTCGCTTGCTTAAGCAGGCACTTAGTCTGCTGATCTGTCTCACCAGTCCTCGAAACATCTACTTAACAAAACTGAAATTGATATTTCTCTATCTAAAATGCCTAAAAGTAACTTCCTTTCATTTTCCCTCATCTGCCTCAAATTTGTGTCACATTGCAGGTTCTGTTAGGGTCTATGAATTCTTCTTTCTATTAACTCTTCCCTACAAAACTAATCATTAATAATAATAAATGTATCCACCCTTGCTGAATGCATTAAATATATATATATATATATGTATATTATATATATACACTCAACATATATATTAGTATGCATATATATCTTACTCATTTAATGATCTTTTCATGTGCTAATGCCTAGAGATTTGAAAATTATGATATACTATACTTGCCTTTGATGATTTTTAAGGCTAAATTTTGAAAGTGGAGAGGAGGGGCACTGATGTAAACTGAGGAATGAGTGCATTGTTTGAGGCATGTGTGTGCATGAGGTGTGATTTTAAAAAGTAATGAAAATTGCTGCTGAGTAGCAACCAATAAAAAGGCAGGCTCACAAGATCATTTGTATGTGTCCTTATTCACCTTATTCCATAGACCTGCATCTTAAGGCTGCTTGCCACTTCCAAAAATGTCCCATGACCATGAATGGTAAGTGCTTACATCAGTTCAGGACATCTACATCGCCACAACACTATAAACAAAGACAATCAGTAGTGAAAACAGGTTCATAGGGACCATCTGCAATTTAAACCTAAGAAATATGTAAAGAATCAAGATAGGAAAGGAGGATTCATTCCTCAAAGATTTATTCTCCCTGCTTTCAAAGTAGAGCGTGGATGGGTTTACTTTATTTCTCTCATAATCTCATTGGTTTTACCAAGATCTGTGCTGTGCACCTCACACTGCAGATAGTTC
Source organism: Myocastor coypus (assembly GCA_004027025.1). Lineage (NCBI taxonomy): Eukaryota > Metazoa > Chordata > Mammalia > Rodentia > Myocastoridae > Myocastor > Myocastor coypus. Next base: position 14,335 of record PVJA010008399.1, read on the forward strand.
ACTTTACATAATGGCTGATATTTTTGTGGTAGCAGATGTTTAAACTTTTTAACGTTTGTCATGAATACCCAAGTGGTAGATAAACTAGATGGATTTTGGCTTTAGATTTTAGACCTTTGTAAAACTGAGGGTTTTTCAATGAAGTGTTTACATCATTGAATATCACTGGCCATTCTCCTACAGCCAACAAGATCATTTCTACCTTTTGGTGTGGAAGAGAGTTTGGAGTTCAGTAGTCACACAACCTTTTTGACCTTTATTCTCATTGATACATGCCAGAAAGCTGGTCTTCAGGGCATCAACTCCGTGGTGGTATCAAGTGATTTCTTTCTAGTAGAAACCCCCTTTTCTGGCAAGACTCCCCCAGGTCCTTAGGCTGCAATGGTACTAAGTGTGTTAAAAAGCATGAGGAGGGAAATCTCTAGTGTCCACAGAGTGAGCCTTAAGGTCAGCTACCCGGGGAGTGTTTGAAACTACAGCCAGAAGGTTCATCAGAACAATGCCTACAAGCCCAACTCCACCTTTCACCCCAGCCATGTGCTTGGAGGCAGGTGTGAATGTTGGGTGGGATACCGACCCCAGTTAATACTAGAGACATTTTTCATGAATTACCAGTGGAACCTCAACTTTATTCCAGTTCACCAAAAGAGTGAATGATGCTAAGCCCTTGTCCCTATTCAGGTTTCTGTCTGCATATGCCCGAGAGACAGTCTGGGCTTTTAATTCTAATGAGTTGGAAGGGGATGACTCTTGGCTTTTGGGTAATGTAACCTCTGCACAGGTACACACAAAACATTCAATGAGAAGCACACAAGGCTAGGAAACTCCAGTGAGTGGCTTCAAGCTCAGCCATATAATGGTGACATTCCTAGTGCATCCTTGGTGGAGTTGTGTCAATTTTGAGTTTCATATCCAACCAGGACAAAACACAGCCAGGCACAGCCCACTCCTACCCATTCCACAGGACTGTTTCATGTTTTGAGGAAAAGACCCAACAACTGGGGAGGAATCACAAATGACATTAATAGTCACCACTGCTCCTGTAACTTAGAAGAAACATCTGGTCAACACCATTGGGTTGGAATTACCAACAACTTCCACTGTTCAATCTGGAAAGGGTTCATGTGTCCTTGTCTCTGCCTACTGTGAATTCAGAATCTCATGAGGCTGTTTTTCAGGAATCCGAAACATCAGACACACACAGGGACAGATCTGTACTGGCATAAAATCAGGATATTTGAGGTGAATTCTTCATAAATGAAAAGGAAATTTATTTCTCCAACTCTCTCTCCCAGACCCCTGCTTCCCCAAGGCTCCAGTGGTAAAACAGGAAGTGCACACCACTGACAGCCCACTGCTGTTCTGCTTGATTCATGAGCTGAAAGCTGGGTACGATCAAGTACTTCTGAAAATTATTAATTAGAAAGATATTTAGAACAGTGCTTCTCATAGTCACGATTCTTTCACCTTGAAAATCAGCATGAATCCTCCAAAAATTTACACTTGTCCATTATTTAGACTCGGGTTGCCCTTGGGCTGAGATGTGTAAAAAACTAGAAAGAAGGAGAAAAGGGACAGATTTGGGACCTTTCTCATACCCTAAATGTGGACAGGTCTGAAGATAGATATCTTGGAACTATATGAGTAAACATAGTCTAAAGCCCTGCCTTAGGAAGATAAGTGCACAGAGCTTTGTAAGCTAAATGCACAGTGCTGAAATGTGATTGAAAACTTTGTGATGTGAAGACTGAGTATCACAAGAAGGAGGCAGGCAGTATTTAATCTTCTGTTGGATGACAATTCAAGATAGACTGATAGAGATACCTGCTGCCTGATAAACCAGTCAATAGAGCAGATTGTAGATACTCGCAGGGAACAGACACTGGGAGAGAGAAGAGGGGGTAGGGACCTTGGAGTTTCTACACTGTCATTCTGTTCTCCTCTCCTTGGTAAGTAAGGTGAGACCCACACTTTGTCACAGCACATTCTCATACCGCAGGTCCCAGAGCTTCCACCTCCTTTCAAACAGACTATTCTCACCTGGAACACGTGCATCCTTCAGCCACGCCATTTGTCCTTTGGAGACAAAGCGAGTGAATCTATCCTGGAAATGGAAATGGGAGATGCTCTGGTAGGAACACCTTCACTTCCACGAGACCCATATATTCCGGCAGATGCTTTTCTACTCAGCCTGTGCTTAAAACTCTTAGACTTTTTTTTGAAAATACACTGGCAGGCATATACTCACAAACACACACACACATATATACATACATACATACATACACACACAGACACACAAACGCACACACATGCACAGAGAAGCCATTGCTTCTGACCCAAATAAGTACAACACACATGTAAAGCAAATAAAATAAGATCAGAATGTATTTCAAGTGTTTTTAATTTTGTATGCAAGTACATGTGTGCATGAAACTGCATTTATAATCACTTCCTGGCAGTGCATGTATTGTTTTAGCTATTTGGAAAAATTGAGAAGAAATCTGAGCAGGTTTGTCTTAGCGGATCTTATTTATTAAATAATTCACTAGGCTTTTCTTCTGGAAGATTTTCCAACTAAATAGGAAAGAAAGCCAAGAAAGAAGGTTTATGGTGAGGAAGGTCTATGAAATGTGTTCTGGATTTGTTATTAGGTATGGCTATGTCATACTGCCATTCCTGTTGCAAGCTACTCATTTAATTTCTGTCTTTTGTGGATATTTTGTTTTCCCCTAAATGTTAGTGTTTCCTGGGGAAAGAACTATTTTTGGCTGTTTCTTTGGAAGCTTCTTGCAGTATGCTTCCACCTGCTGGAAAGAATCAGACATTTTGCTGAGTGCAGCTGCAGCGCTGTATATTCAAAAATGTCTATTTTCATATCACAGAAGAAAATAGAAAATATAAATAGATAGAACAGAGGTTTACTTACAAACATCATGTGCAAATTAAATATTATGCATCAACCCACCTCAAAATCATATAATCAAAGTATCTTAAATATAGTTTAGAATGAAAATAACTTCATTTTAGGGAAAACAGTTTATGTTGATACAAGTAATCCAGAGTATTTATCAAAATATAGTCAATTAAAGGTGAAATGTAAATCATGGCATTAAACTTCTGAATGTTAACAAATATTTTCATTTCCTCAGCTGTAGTGCATCATTTTTATCAGCGCTTGGGGAGGATCTATAGCCAGTCTATACAGAATGCCTGTTTTACACAGCAGTACATCCTGGTGGTGTCCATGTTCTATGGCACGTATATAAATTCTAAGAATTCATATAATTTACCTTATAGATCAGGGGCCATTACAGTCTGCTGTATAAATTCATATTTTGGCACTCTTTAAAAAGTGGATTATTATTGACTCAATAGACCATAACATTTCCAAAGAAGCCATTACTGTCTGTTGTGTAAATCCTTCACTGCATGTGTTTTATGGATGCTTTGGAGCCATCAAGGTCTGTCCTGTCAATCTTGCCACCATACACGTGGACCAAATACATCGCTAAAATGTCTCTGAAATTGGTGCTGCTATCGAATTACCCTTGCTCTTGTCCAATAAGCCACGATGCAAAATTGGAAATTTTCATTGTAATTTCTTTCCCCACCTCCACAATTCCACTTCTTTATATTCATAAAGAAGGTTGAGATTTTGAAACATGAGTTTCATCTCAAGGCCAAGGTCAAGACAGAGAGAGAGAGAGAGAGAGAGAGAGAGAGAGAGAGAGAGAGAGAGAGCAAAAGGAAGTGTAAAGGTAACACTGAGGGTAGATTTTCCTTACCAAGCAAAGGTCGCAAAGAACACATGAATTTACCAGCTTTGAGAGGTTAGCAACAGTTAGACGAGATTTCTCAACTTGAGGCTTTTGGGAAATCAGATATAATGTTTTATTAGCAATATGTGTGTGTACACAATAATTTCATTCATCGTGGGGAGTTGGTACATGTACTTAGCACATCTTAATTCTTTTCACTTCCTCCTCCTCCCTCCCATGTGATTCTTATTTAATTACTTACACTCTGATTTTGTGTTTTTCCATCTGCCTGCTCCCTCCTTACATTTGAAAAGCAATGGGCACTGGTATACTTGCCAGGAAAAAACACTTTTAGTTATTTGTACATTCAGCAAGAGTAAAATAAGACACATCCGGGCCTTAATTGTAGGGCAAGTGCTTGTACTGCCCTCCTGGGTAGAGAGAGGCTCACATCCTCAGTGTGGCCTGGGCCAGATTAAACCCTTTGTCATTCAGCTTCCTGAATGTTCCCCAAGCGATGCAAATCAACTTATATTCCCAATCTTCAGAGCCAGGTCATAGTGTAGAAAGCCAGCTCTGAACAAAATTACAGGCAAGTATGGCCTGCAGGATCCAGAGGCTTGATGTCTTCAGGCCTGAGTCTTTGTCTTCAGACTTAGGGAAAATGGTTGCAAAGTTTTTTGTTGTTGTTGTTTTGTTTTGTTTTTAATTTAGAGAGAAAATACTTACAGAACAGCAGTTTTACAATGTCTCCATCAACAGAACACGTCTGCTTAGAGGGACCAATATTCCTTTACCTCATAGAGGAAAAGCGATTAGGAGGTGGTGAAATGAAGGGCTGTGCAATTTTATTCCTTTCCCTCAAAAGTAGTCAAAGCATATTTTGCTCCGTTATTTTGATCAATAACTATATCATAATTGATAACTTAAAATCCTAAGGATCAATGGCACTGTGACAAGTAGAAGATAAAGCCAGAGCACATCCAATGAGTTGGTTGCTTTAGTTATAGAGCAAGTCAGTGAATTGGATAGAGTTAATCCTAAGTGTAATGGAGGGAAATGTCATTTATTTTCACTTTACAAATATCTGCTAGCCACTGCATCGCACCCCATTGTGCTCCAGAGAGAGGGGCAAAGCATGCCTTCCCAGTGTTGTGGAGGGAGCATGAGAAAGCTCTTCCCAGAGCCAGGGCAAAACCAGTCTCCAGTGGCTCTCTCTGTGGAGAATTCGTTGGAACTCATCCCGAAGAGCTGGCTTTCTCCTCTAGAGTTCTCCTCCCACAGCGACCAGGAGACACAGCCATGTCACAAAGCAGCACGCAAAGTGGCAGCCGCTGCAGAGAAACTGGGTGTGGATAGCTGTGATCTTGAAGGGAATCCCAAGCCCTCACTGGCACCTATTAAGGGCATCCACAGCCTAAAGCTTGGGAGAGAGAGGGTTAATATGTGGCAGCTGCCTGGCAGGGACCAGCTGAAAATGATCGGCTGGGAACCCTGTCAGCTTCCCTGGAGGCAGGAGAACAGCCGGCTGCCTCGCTGAGCTCTGATCCATTTGTTCAGGGATGCACAGACCCTGTACGTATGTACGTACACACACACACACACACACACACATACACACACACACACACACACACAGAGTTCATTCCATCTGAACCCCTTTGCCTCTTGTCCTGATTTGATCAGAAGTTCTATTTCCAAACCATATTATCTAACCAGGCTATTTTTATAACACAATATGCTAAGTTGCTGCCTTCAAAAATATGTATGTATTTGTGGCTGCTCACACGCATGCACAAACACATGTACACGCACACACACACACACACACACACACACACACACACACGGAGACCTCATTTGCTGGTGATCCTGTTTCATGCCAAGGGCTTTCCTGGACTGACATTGCTCTGAAAGCAAAAATGCCCTCTGGTTTGAAAGTCTGGCTGTCCACGCAGGCCAAGGTCACCAAGGGGCCAGCGTGATGCAATCCCTTCCAGCTGCCCCAGCGCATCTACTTTCCCTGGCAGCTGGGGAGACTCAAGGCTCGTAGCCTGCATATCACCAGTGCCACCCATCCTTGGGGTGAGAGCTCACCAACTCACTTACCATCACAAATACAAATCCTACTTTTCCCTCCCACCAAAAGAAAAGAAAAGAAAAAAGGAGAACAAGACGCTCATGATTTGAAATCAAATGGAACCTGGGGAGAATTTTTATTTTCAGGATTGTCTCTCTCCTCTTCCTGTTGTTTCCCTCCAAGCCTAGCCAAGCCCGCATACAAGGAAATCAGCCCTCTTTGTCACCAGCAAGCACTGAGGGTTTGGCACAGCTACACCTGCAGTTGCTTATCAGACATACAAACAAAAAGTTACAACCCCAGAGGAGAAACAGGGGTCTTGGAGGCAGCCCTAGCAGGCAGCATTCACATTTCGGAGGGATTCTCTGCAAACCCGTTTGCACCATCCATAAATCATGTTGCTAACACTGTAGTAATTACAGGGGCGACAGTGCATATAATAAAAAGTTGATGCCCACCCTTGCTCGGCAGCACCCCTTCTGGGACGTCGCTGAGCTCACTCATGATGTCTTGATTGTAAAGACATCCATCCCAAACATGCCTTTAATTTTACTGTCAAGCACAAAAACAAATTTTCCAGAAATTAGGAAAGCAGCTTCTCTTCTGATGAATTCTGCTCAGATCTGATCCAACTTTTTCGTTCCATTTTTATTAAAATCACTGTGTTTCAGGCACTAAAAGCAAGTTTTGGCAACCAGGAAAATTGAACCTTGTGTGGAGAATATTGTTCTATAGTGACTTCCGTCTTTCCCAGGAAAGGAAAACAAGTGTGTAAAAGATGTTTCCTGTGAAGGAGCAGAAAATCCTACAGTAGCGTCTTGCGTAGAACAGAAAAGCAGCTTGCACAAGCTGCAGCTCCCTGACGTATAGTTACTGTACACACAGAGGAATGGTGCCAGCATCAGTGGTGTGGGGGTGCAGGAAAGCCATGGCCCTGCACAGACCATGTCTGCAGCGCTGCTTCCCTGTGGAAACTTGCCTTGCCACTGCCAGGGCCTGAGCCCTCAGCTTTCCATACGAGGACTGGTTTGAAAGGTGGGTTAGGGGGCCAGGACTTACGCTAACAGGACTACAAAAGACATCCTGAATAAAAATTTTCATTTTCTCTTGTAGACACAGCTGGAGGTCGGTATAGAAGGATTGGAAGCATTTCTTGTGTGAGGAGGAGGTTGTTGGGGTTTGATTCAGTTCGGTTCGGTTCGGTTCGGTTCGGTTCGGTTCGGTTCGGTTCGGTTTGGTTTGGTTTGGTTTGGTTTGGCTTGGTGATACCGGGAATTACAAACCCAGAACATACTGACCTACATCCCTAGCCTTTTCTTCTATTTTATTTTAAGATAAGATCTCAATAAGTTGCCAAGCCTAGGCTCAAACTTATAATCTTTCTCCCTCCAGTTCCAAGGATTGAAGCCTTTTAGGTCATATCCAGGGCTTTGATCCTTTGGACAGCAAAGGGAGGTTACAAAATAGCAGCAAGCCAAGTGACTCCCCAGAATCCTCTCCTAGCACTGCCAGGGAGGTACCTAGCAGCCAGGCCATCAGTCTCTCTGTAAAGGTACAGGAAGCTACTCTAACCACACTTTGTGTCTTATTTGTGAATCAAGAGAAGGAAGGGGCTCTGAGTAGGGACCTGATTGGTAATTCTCAAAGAAGTCCTTACCAGGCTTCAGTGGGCTCTACTCCAGCACTCCACAGAGCTGCCTGGAACCACAGGAGCAGCAGGTAGGAAGGCAGAGTCAGCCAGGCCTCAGGAAAGGCTGCAAAGAAACATTCCACTCTGGCACCTCTCCCCCACCCCACCCCTGCAGGAAGAGCTCTATTAACCCTGAGTCCAGTTAGTGATGCAGTGCTAGCCAACAGCTGAGGTGACCTGATGCTGGGGATCCCCTAATCGGCTGAGTGGGACAGGAGATAAGGCACATCTGAATGCTCACAAACAGGGACCAATAAAGGACTTGATCCATGGCTTCTCCTTACCTATGTAACTTAAATCCTCTCGACTTCATTACATCAGGCATGAAAAACAAAAGAACTAGTCACAGCTTTAAATATTTTAAGTTTATTTAAAGCTTTAAACAACTTGCCCCTGTATGATCAAAGGATTTTAGTCCATTCAAGGTCCCTTGAATTGAAGACCATCCTCACCTGGGGTTTTTGTTCTTTAGGGGCCTTCGGGTGGAGGGAGCATGGCACAGGGACACCATGGGAAGGTGAAGCAGCCAAGCAGCGCAGACTTAGCAGCGCGAGACTCTGATTCGCCACAACAGGCAGTACACTGGGGCTCTCGTGGAATGACACGCGTTTATGAAGAAGAGTCACAGGGGCGCGCGCAGCGCCTACCGCACACATTTCTGGAGTCCCGGCCTTCTCTCTCCCTGGCAGCGCACCTGTGTGGGTTTCTGACCGTGGCTCTCAAGCCCCGCTTTTCCCCATTGTGTCCCTAGGACAACCTGCTGCCGCTGCCTAGGAGGATGTGGAGGCCCAGGCAGGGAAGGCGAGAGGGGTGCAGCTGGGCCGCTGCCCAGCGCGAGCCAGGCGGCAGGGCCCAGACCCGAGAGAGGAACGCAGACGCGAGTAGCTTAATGAGCGTGCTGCCTCGCGTCCCCGCGCGAAGATTTTCAGCGTCTCTGTCTGTATCCCAGGCACCCAGAGTCGCATTTAGGACTCTGCTCCTCCTTTGACTTCTCCCCCTCCAACCTGAATCTCTAACCTATTTTAAACAACCACTCCCCACATAAAGCAAAGGAATCCTTTTTTCTCTTTCTGTCTTTTTCCCCTCGGCAGATGAACTTTAAATGCAGTAGTGTGCTCGTCCTGGCTGACCCGCCTGCTGTGAGTAATTGTCTAGAGAGAATAGGAGAATCTAAGCGCTTTTGTGAAAGGGAAAAGAAGAGACAGACATTATTACGATTTTGAATCCAAAGCTCTCTCCCTTTCTTTCTTTCCTTTTATATATTTTTTTCTGGATCTAACAGCTGTTTCCCATCACAACTGGTGTTTGAAAGACATTGCAAAAATGAGTGTATCAGTATCCCAATTAGTTTCACAGACGCTAATAACTTACTTGCCATCTAAGCCTGATTTAATCAGGACAGCCCTGATTTATGGTTGTTTGCCAGTTGTCCCCCTCTCGCTGCCAGCTCCCTGGGGAGGGCTCTTTTGGGGTCTGGGGAGGGAACGCCCCTGAGTGGTCTGCTTGGCAAGTCAGGCAAAGGGGACCGGGCAGGGTTCCTTGGGGCTGAAGGGTCTATCATCGGAGACCAACAGCCAGCCCCTTCCCCTCCCCCACAGCGCTGAGCTCCCCCCACCCCCTGCGCTTTAAGGTCAAAGACAGTTCCAAGCTTCATGTCAGCTCAGACATAAAAGCCCCAAGCCTTTGGTGGGGAGGCTGCTGTCGATGGTGCCAAATTATGCGTGTCTAGTTTTTGTGATGTGATCTACTGCTGTTCATTAGGGACGGAGCGGAGCCCATCCACTCATTTTTCTTAGGGCCGTGAGCTGGTCTGCAGGGAGTCCGGCTCGGAGAGGCCAATTCGTCCTGTGCTCACTCAGCAACTTTGCTCTTTGGATTTTTTAATGAAAAATTTTCATGCAAAATAGAGAAGCCAGGCCTTCGACATAGAAAAGACTAGATCAGGTCCTGCACAAATCAAGCACACAGGAAGAGAGTCGAAGGGATAACAACTTTGAAGCCTTTAAAAAATCTGTGTCTGGCAGAGCAACTTTGCCTGCCAGTTGCAACATTTCATGGTGCCACTGCAGGACCTTAAAGACACTCGAAAAAAAAAAAAAAAAAAGAAAAGAAAGAAAGAAGAGAAAAGAAAAGAAAAGAAAAACAGGCATGGGGTGTGTCCTGGTGTGGCGTTCTGAAAATTCATATTACATTGTTCACAGCATCCCAGAAGGCTGTGCACACCACCCTGACCTCTAGCAGGACTTCTCATTGGCAAACATGAAAGACTTACACAAATAGTAACGGAGGTGAGTCTGCCAAGCTCAGGGCTATGCCTCTCTGGTTTTAAGCAACCAGAATTGGGCTAAGGAGACTGAAACAACCTGATTATGCTTGGGGCCAGGGAGATAGCTCTGTGGCACAAGTGCCTGCCTGGCAATTGCAAGGTCATGAGTTTGAATTCCAACCAAAGGAAAAAAAAAAAAAAAACTGATTGTCCATTCCAGTAACATAGCAGTAAAGGAATGGAGAATTCCATTGCATTGCACTCCTGTTTGGCCAGCTATAAGTTACCTCTGGTGGCAGGGATGCTGGCATGCGGGTTAGGAAATAGGACAGAAAGTCCTGGCAGAGGCACCAGGCGCCATGTAGTGTGTCAGTAATCATTTTCATACCTCTATCTCCCTGCCCACGCCCCAAGGGAGGAGCTTCCCAAGGCTGTTGGATCCAGGCAGCAGATGTACTGTCTCAGGGCTCAAGAAGGTAGCAAAGCACTCAGGCCTGGAACAAAAGCAGCAGAGTTTCCAGATCTGCCAGGAGAATAGAAAACTACACTGCCTCAGCTGAGGGTCCCCCTCCAGAACTTTCTCAGAGCACCATGCTCTCCACCTCACTCCAAAGAGGTCAAAATGAAAATCAGCACTGGCTTTTCATAGATCAGAAAGAAATAGCCATTCCACCCAAACCCTTTAAACCAAAAATGGAAGGGAAAAACAACCTGAGAATATGCTAGCAGTTGTTGTCATGGCCACCCTGCCCAGAATGCCCAGCAGTTACCAGTGCCAGGGAGTGAGAGCCCTCACACCAACAGTTATCGAAGTCTGAAATTGCTCCTCACCTGAGACATCTAACAGAAAGTGCTTGCGCTGTTTGTGCATCTGTACTTACTCCTCAGTTTTCAGAAGAGCTATAGCAGAAGCATACAAGGACTTAAATTCCTGTGTGCTTTTTTGCTGTTGTTGTAGGGTGCTTTCTTTTGTGGCGAGAACCTGGCAATCGGGACATTTGCTGGTTCTTTAGGAAGGGGATTAAGCACAAAGAAGTTTTTACAGGGAATATTTTTAAAGACATCATTTAAAAAGGAATAAAAACTGCCATTGAATAGCAGAGGAGATGGACAGCTTTGAGATTGCCCGTCTCCGGCTTGTGCTTGACATCATTACTTACATTTTTATTCGTACTTCTTCCAGCATGTGCAGCAGCCCTGAGTGGCTGTCTCCAGGCATCGCCACGGCTGAACCCTGCATGGTCACTGCCATCAGGCCAAGAAATGAAAGAGAAAAGCAGCAGTCTATCCATCTCACTTGGCATGTTTAGATGTTCTTTTAACAACAAAAAAAAAGAAAAAGAAAAGAAAAGAAAAAAAAAAAAAAACTGTTTACCAAATGGAGTGTCAGGAACACTGTGTAAAAGAACACTTATCTATGAGACTTTGATCTTTCTCTAAAGCACCATTAGCCCGAGACTGAGAGAATGATGATTCTGGAGTGGGGGCAGTGGAGGGGAGGAAGGGAATTTCCACGCACTGCTTCGGGCTACATTTAGGATAAAACTTCTGCAAAATCCCACAAAAGAAGCCAGTCTGAGCCACTGGTGGTGGTGCAGTGCCCCCGCCTGGCCCACATCACCACAGGGAGTCTGTAGAGGTTCACACGCCCACGGGTCACGCTCCCAAGTAGCCCTGGTTGGGTTCATTCAACCCCAAATTCTGGCCAAGAACTCTAATCGCCCTTGCTGCTCAGGCAGGAAATTAGAGCTGCGAAATCGTGTTATTTTTCTATCTCACCTGAGTCTGACAAAAGAGGCAGGGGAAAAAGAAAGGAAGGAGAGAGGAGGGAAACACTTGACTTATCAGGATTTCCATATCCAGGTTTGTTGGTTTATTTTTAATATTTACCTATAAAGCATCATACAGAACCTGCACCTAACAAAGACATTTTCTTTAGAACTATGCACGTGTAACCTGGAAAATTCCAGGGTAAACAGCTGAAAATAATCACAGCGTTAGAGAAAGGCATCCAGGAGAAGGTATAGGGGCCAAGGCAAGTGATCCTGCAGTCACAACAGTGTCAGAACTCCAAGGACATTGCTTGCTTATAGGACAATTCAAGTGATCCTCAGCTGCCTGAGCAGTGTCTCCCCCACTGATAGTGGCAAAGCACCAGCATTTGCTTGAGCCTGAGTTATTCCAATATTGTTCATGTCTTTGCACAGTAAAACAAGCTTGATTTGTGTAAGAACGGTTCCACTGTGAAGACTCTTGCCCATCATCCTATTTCACTGTGCATCCAAATGTCTCATGAGACCTCCCACTTTCCCAGATAAAGTCCAGCACGTTGGACAGGACCAAAGACTCAGTGCAAGTTCCATGTCTTCATCAGAGAGTTTGCTAAGCATCAATTATCATCAGCACAGCTGACACAAGGGCTTCCTATGCAGGACCAAACATCCTTCATTAATCACTAGTGAAAGAAATAATACTACATGGCATACAGTTCTTTCACAGAAATATGGCACATGGGATTAAAAGTGGAAGCCTACCATTACCAAAGGAAAATACCACCACTAGAGTAAGATAAATGAAAAGGAGGCACCAGAAGAAGGTAAAGGACTGGGGAGGCTTCCAAGTGACAGGCAGCTGGAGGGCTACAAATGCCAGATCTACCCTAGTGCCATGCACAGGCCCTTGGGAACTTGGCCTGCCTGCACCTGCCTATCAAAGGACATGGAATATCATGGTCAAGGAAACCAGGGACCCACTGAAGAAACAAATTCAGAATACTACTTGATGCACCAAAAAGGTGTTAGATTTGTAGTAAAATGTAATAAATGTCTCTAAGTTTCTGTGTCTTTGACTGTACAGTAGGAATTCTAGTGCATCCCACACAACCCTTACCTCAAGATGGTGCTCCTTAAAGATCTCACATAAACAGAAAACAACAGACTTTTTTAGTTTAGAGTCATTTTGTGGTACAACTAAAAGTCAGACACTTTGGCTTAGTTTGGTTAATGCAAACAATCACAATGCAATTGGTATTTTCAGCAGCTAAGCTGCAGAGGATAAAAGAAACCCCCAGTTTCTTGGATTATGATTTAAGGACTAGAATTTGATCTTTGACTTCACAGTCTATATTCTTTTTATGTGAAATTTCTATTCTTTTTCTATTTTATTGACATAATTGTAATACTTGAGGGGTACAGGGCAATAATTCAGTACAGGTATACAATGTGTAGTGAACCAATCGGGACAATTAGCATTTCAAATCCTCATACATTTATCATTTCTTTGTGTATAGAACCTTCCAGCTCTCTTCCCCTACTTCCTCATAAAATATATAATAGGTTGTTACAAATGACAGTTGGTATCCTGCTATGATGTAACACTGCAAGAAAAGGTTATAAAAAAAACTTACTAATTTTAACAAGAGCCAGCACAATTAACATTCTGAATTAAAGCGTTACTTCAGAGTAACACTCTGAGAACATCTACTTGGAAGTGATGGCTGCAGAGACGCCTAATCCACTTTCCCCACCTCAGCTCTGCAGCCGGCCTGGGAGTCGAGAGTGCAGCTCTTGCTCTACATGGGGGAAAGTAAGATTCTGAATTGGTAGCACAGCATGCAATAGATTCTAGGCAAGATGGTGGTCAGAATTCGAAAGTTGATCTATTGTTCTTGGAACCCAAGTTCTTCCTCTGGATGGAGCCATCAAGGACCCCCATGACATCTAGATTCTGCATGCTAGCAGGGCAGCCTAAAACGTGACCACATTCCATGATGCTTGCCCCTGAGATGGGGACACTAATGGTCCATGCTTAGAGCTGGCATGTGGGTTACATTAAAATTTGAAATTAAATTTTTCATTTCAAATTAAATTAGAAGCTCTTAAGTAAATTAATTCAATTAAATCAATTTATTAGAGAAATGAAACCACAATTCCAATGCTATCGACTAACACTATGTGTCTCTAGAGCACACAACACCTGCCTCCGAAAGCACCTATGATGGTGCTGACATTTTGGGCAGCTCCTCCGTGCTTGTCGACAGCAGTGGCAGCACCTTCATCGTCTTTCTCCTTAGCACTAGGAGGTCATGGCCAGATTTCATGTGGGATCCACCAGCAAAAATGGGATCATTTGTTATACTGTTCTAGAAATCGTATCTACATTTAAATATGTCGACATTTAATACATTGATCAAGGTTTCTCATCTGCCTTCAGTATCTGTAAGAATGCTTCCCCCCCCCCCCCCCCCAGCAGTGAAGTGCACTGTGTTCTCCATCCTTTCCCGCTGCTTGAATCTGGGTTGCTTTGCGATCCCTTCAGGATACCTCTCCTAGTTCCTCCACCACCTCATTCTTGGGTCACCCATTTTTAGTCTTGGTCATATCCACTACTTAAGTGAACTTTCAATGTAGTTCATTTCTATGCGCCTCAGGTGACTAGAGGCACCCACGTATGGTTCCAACTCTACCCCACAGGCTGAAGATCCAACAGTCCCCATTCCCTCCTCGTGAGCTTCTGCCTGGCTGATCGCATGTTTTCAAAGCTGAACTTTCCAAAGTCATACTACTTACTGATCCAATGCCCAACCAACCCCAAGGCTCCTACATGGAGTGCTCAGCTATTGAGCATTGTTGGGCTTCTCTTTCTTGATGTCATGACTTCCTAGATCACGTTTGTTGTCCCTCGTCTGCACCACTGCAAAAGCCTGAGCCTCACATGCACTCTCACTGCCTTCAGAATAGCCGCTTCCAGACCACCCCACACACACAGACTGCCTCCTCAGAAGTCCAGCTCAGACACTTACCTGAGTATGTCATTCCCTGCTGGAAACTTGAGTTTGGCCCCTGCCTCTGTGAGACAGATCACATTCCCCTCAGCCTACCGAAGAAGACACTCTGAATCAGGTCAGACTCATCCATCCCTATACATGGCTCAGATCTTTAAGCTGGGGTTATCGGAAAGTACTGCCCACACTTCAACACTTCAGATATTGATGCTCCTTGAATCCTGCCAACTCTTCCACCTACTCTGGAAGATTTTAATACAAGGGCCACTAGATACAAACTCTGCCCCGCTAATTCTCATTAAAAAAAAAAAAAAGTAGAAAATACCCATAGCATCTTGAAGACATGCCGCCAAATAAAAATCAACATTTTACATTGATTTCATGTTTAAGTGATGACTTTGGATATATCCAGTTAAACTATAATAATAATATCAGCTTCACATATCTCTTTTTACTGTTTAACATGAAGACGCACTGACTTTGCACACACAGCCTGCATCCCATTCCTTGTGGACAGCACCACCTCCCTTTCATACCTCCTCAATCCTTCCTCCTCTTTGTTTCCAAAGTTCTCCCAAGAACCAAAGCTCTTCACAGGTCTCCTGATCCTGCTTAGGGGTCAGCTTGTGGTTCCCCCCTCCATCATGGCAGTGCTCTGCCACCCAGGCCACCTGTGCACACTTTACGCTCCCACGTCACACTCTGCTGACAGCATTTCCTTGCTCATTCCCCACTACGCTGTGAGCTCCCTGAGAATAGGAGTTGCACCACAGGGATGTGGACACAAATGCATTCACAACCTCAGCAGGTACCATGAGACATCTGCCAAGTCCAGGGCTTTCAAGTATTCAAAAGGCCCTGCCCTGCTCAGTGTGACATCATCTTAACTTGACACATCCACAAGAGACTCATTTCCAAACGAGGTCACATTTGCAGTACATCATCAATTCCTTTGGGCACACAATTCTGTCCTCCATAGGGATACCATAAACAGGAACCAAAGGAGTTTTAGGGATGTGCTGTGCAGAGTAGAAAAGACAGCACAGCGTAGTGGTCCTGACTGGCCAGGAAGCTGCCATTATGCGACCCAAGGGACGTTGACATCCCTTCCTGTCAAACTCAGAACTAAACTCCTTCACACCCACTGCCCTCAGGAACAATGTGGACGAGAGAAGGTGTGGGCCTGCTAGGCCTGATAACAGATTGTGACTTAGCACACGAAAGCATCCTAGCTTCCAGGTAAGGCAGTCACTCCTAGCATGCCACAAAGGAACAGTGTGTTCTACTGTACACCTGTCACTTTGCATGTAACATTAAAAAAAAAAACACAACTGAAAGAATTCTATTGAATTACTAGTTTCCATGTAGCATCCTTCCTGGCTCCTCTGAAAACCCCTTCAGTTTGGCATGGCTGTCACTTTGTGACCAGACGTTGGCCATACCAGTCACACCAACAAGCACATCCTGATTGTCACACAGACCCTTGCAATGATTGCATCTAGTTTATCTACACTGTCCAGGGGACCCACTGACAAGAATTCAGGCAGATAGGTTTGGTTTCCAGTGTGCAAGAGAATCCTGCCACTTTGGGGCTCGGTTCAAGTGGGGCAAGAAAAGAAAACACAGCTCAGGCCCTGGCTTGGTCACCACCTCAGCTCACTGGCTAGAGCAAGCCTAGCCTCAGGCCTGGACATGGAACCCACAGACATCCCCCAGCAACAGCAGTGCTGCTGTTCACAGGACCCTTCAGCTGTGCCTGGGAAAATTTGGCCCTTGGGTATTTTTGTCTCTCTTCGTCTTCTTCGCACTGGAGACTAAACCCAAAGCCTTCCCTCTGAGACAGAGTCCTGCTAAGTAAGTCAGTGGCATGTCCATTCTTGCCTCAAACTTGATTCTTCTTGCCTCAGCCTTCCAGGTCACTGGGATTATAGGCTACTTGTCTCGTATATGAATCTGTCACCCTGGGGCAGGAGGTGGGTTGAGTAGTACAGGAGACAGCAGGAAGGAAACTAAGATTATGATCCTCCAGCCTCATTGGTGCCAGCTCCTCAAAGGACTTCAGAAAACTCCTCTTTCTCCCCCTTAGATCTTTTACAAAGGAGTTCCCGTTTTGTTTTTGTTTTTGTTTTTGTTTTCATTTATGTACTTGGTACAGGGTCTCACTACTCAGCTCAGACTCATAGTGACCCTCCTATTCTCAGCCTCCCCAGCACTGAGATTACATGTGCCACTATGCCTAGACTCCATCCCTGCTCAACATGACCTGGGCGGAGGGGAGCAGCATGCAAGACCAGGGATTGAACCCTGGTCCTTGCACTTGCCAAAGCAGGAGCCTAGCCCACTGAGCCACCTTACCAGCCCTGGTTTTGTTTTTAATGGAGATTTAATACATGTGTGATAAGAACTCCTAATTTCACCCACAGAAAGGCAAAAGCCCCCAGCATTCTCCCACCACCCATTATATTCATCATGAGACAAACTTGCACAGATCTAGGCAGAAACAGAAGACATGGAGGCTCACCCTGTGAACAGCATCCTGCATTCAGATGAGTCTGCTAGCTTTGTCTCCACCTGCATGTCCAATTGATCCTATTTATTCTTACTCTCCCCTGGCATGGCCGAGGTACCAAGAGCTCTTACATGGTACTGTGGTTTACGTGAACCTAAACAAGAAAGGGGACCCTTCTCTACCCCATAGCATCACCTTCAAAGAAGATACTGCAGAAACTGGTATAAAAAACTAAAGCAGCCCGGCTGCTAGAATGAGCAGCAAAGTGTAGGCGATAAATGTAGGGCACGAGCAGCGCGAGTGACATCTTGTGGTTGGATCTGGTGACAACGTCTCCTCACACCTTCCCTGTGATTGCACAAGCTGTCCGCGAGCATCAAGCCCTGTCATTACTCATACATCAGCAAAGAGACATCTGGGACTTGAATAACTGCTGCCAGGATCCACTAATGCACCCACTCAAGCTTCCTCCTACCTGGCTGAGCCTCACACAGACAGATCTGCCAGCTTCCCTCACAGGAAGCTCTCGAACTGGGAATGATGTGTTTGCTGTTAAATCACATTTGCACTCTTTGCTTAAATTCATGAAAAAAGATTCTTCTCCAGTGTGGCTGTTGGCAATATTTGTGAACACTGTGCCCCATAATGAGACCATTACCAGGAACATGCAGGGAAGTGGGTGGAACGGTTAGCAATGCATCCTTAATTCAGCAATGCTGAAGCCTGATTTCCTGTGTGGAATAGCACAAGGACATGAGCAATGGGGGCATGTAAGGGACCTCCAGTACCCACTCATATCTCCTGTTTCCTGTGTTCTTTCCCCAAACCTATATTTAACTCAAATGATTTTGAGATTTTTTTTTTCCAAGTACAAGTTTTGGGGTCTCAACACCTTCTAAGTCATTGATGCAGGAAAAAGACATAAAATTATTTAATCAAAGAAAGTGGTATAATTTTTTTTAATAACCCATGTTTCACATCTGGAGCCCAGCAAGGTATTGCATACAAATGTGTTTGCCTTACTTTGTGTGCACTTTGAATATTAGATCTGATCTGCTGAATTTCTGCACTAGGACCCCTACTTCCAGAGTAACTGTTAGGGGCTGTCAGCTGGACAGCACCAAGTGTACCTGCAAGGCCAGTGGTGGTGGACCCGAGGCACCCATGTGCAAAGGGCTGTTTGGATTCACTGAAAGGTCCTACGTGTCTGCCACCACTGTTCTGGGGAGCCCACGAGCACTGTTCACATCTCACAACTACTATGTAACATACTTTTCAGGCAATCTTTCAAGGTCAGAAATGGGGACATTACCAGGTCACTTATTTTTGACAGAGTATATTTCAAAAGAAAGGATATATTTTTCTTCCAAAGCTACACAATTAGTGACCCATTAAGAACTACAGACTACCCAACTTCTTGCTGGGGTTGACACTTCCCCCCTAAATCCAAGTTTTCTTTCTCAGCAAGCTAGGGCTAATCCTGTCCCACTCTTCACAGGAGCTGCTTATTGAAGACGTAGAACATGAGTTGGTGCTTAATGAAAAAACGATACACAGAATTCCAGGAAGTTTCTATCCTGTCCTGACTCCCCTTGTGCATAGTACAAGCTAGGTACTGTAGAGCTGAGGGTGTGAGAACTGTCGCATCTCCTTCTATGTAAACGATACCTGCTTGTGTAATGCTATGCAGTCCCTGTACACCTGCAGAGTGAATGTCCTTCTGATATCTTGGGAACAAGGTATCTCCTGGGAATAAAAGCCTGAGCCTTGTTTCCATCCTGGTAATGTCTTGGATCCCAAGTGGAGAGCCACCAAAAGCATTCTCTTTTGGCAGCTTGCACTTCAAGGAAATTGTTTTCTATTCAAATTTTAAGTTGGAAATGAAGAGCCAAAGTTCAAGAAAGCACAGCCTATTTATAGTGAAATACTGAGGCATTACCCTGGAATCTGGCACTGCAGGATGCAAAAGCCTATTGTGTGCCCAGGTACTGTGTGTATTCCCCTGGGGGTGCACACAGGCACACTCTGTGAAAGAGCCACCCTAGCATAGCTCTCCAGTGCTTTTAGGGTCATCCACTGATAGCCTGTAGACAAGGAATATCAGCTATTTATATTTAATTGAAGGACCTGCTCCAACCAATAGTGTGGGTATTTGATTGTTATAGCACCTGCATAAGCTATAATCCACAAATACCAAAGAAATTCCAAAACCATGAAAACATCTCGGTGACATACACATGCACTTTGTCCCAGAGTCCTCTTCCTGTTGTTCATGCCGTGCAGTATTGCAATGAGATTGTTTTCTCAGGATCCCAGAGGCCTGAGAAGTATGCAGCAGCATCATCAGACAAGCTCTTAGCTTTGACCAAGTGGCTGTGCCATATTTACAGCAGACCCAGGTGCTAGCTGGTGGCTTAATTTCTTCTACTATGAAGATATAACTTTACTAATTTATATCTGCTCCTTTGGATTCAGAGGTTCTAAGAGAGTCAGAGGTGGCAAGGAGACTTTCCCACACACTACACTGAAGTCCATGGATAACTGTGTAGATAAGGATGGTGCTCAAACAAAATTTTTTTAAAAAACATAAAATAAGTAAACAAAATAAAATGGGCATTTCTTTAACCATCATGATTCAGTTAAAATATAAACTGAGCAATTCTAGTAGTGCACTAATCACATATTACAAAGAAAAGGTTTGAAATAATTTAATGTTTCCGTCCTGCTGTCAATTCCAATAATGATGACAACTCAAAAAATGTTCTTATGCTTCAAAGTTCTTTGCTTATCGCAACGCCTTGGAATCACTGATGCAGCCCCTGCCCCATGCAGGATGCTCTGCTGGGGGCTAAAATCCTCACCAAAACGGAGACAACACGGGCGCTGCTCTTTGAAAGGTTAAAATCAAGATGATAAATACATGAACCTTCTAACTAAGACTGACAGCCACAAAAGTAAATAATCCAAGAACACAGCAACAGAGAACATAAGCGTGACCAGGTACAGACAAACACAGCCTTCAGGGCCCTGGAAAATAAGGTCCTGCCCCTCCTACTGCCCTGCAAGATGTGAATGCTTCTCCCTGAATGAGTGAGGGAAGAGGAAGAAACGAACATGAGGCAGAAATTAAGGAGAAAAGCTAATCAAAGTAACCGCACTTCCTTATTTGTACATTTTAAGTAAGAACAATCTGTGTTCCTCCTTCCAGGGAAGGTAAATGTGGAGAGTGCTGATTTCCAGCCACGGATGCTGACGTCCCCTGCTTCTAGGCTGCTTCGTTTCATAAAGCACAACTAACTGAATGATAGATGGTGAAGTCACTTGGGCAGTAGCCAGTAGCTATCTCCTTCTGTTCGGAGACCTGCATCCAAATTTGAGCCTGTGAAATGGCTTGGGTGATCTTAATTTGACAGTTGTCAACATTTCAAAGCCATTGCCAAGTTCCACCAAATGGAAGTCTTTGATCAGGCATGGTTCTCCGTGTATGCGCGTGTATGCGCACGGGTGCCTGCGTTGTGTGTGTCAGAGAGTTGCCAATCTGAGCCCGGATAATACACCTGTGCACCCTTCTTCAGTCATCTCTCATTAGCATCACTCTACATGATAGATGCTGCAGAAGGGTGAGGGGAAAATGGCACTTCAACTTCAGTAAGTTTGGTCCAAGCCAGAACAAAATATGCAAGCAAATATCCATGGGTTCTGGATGAAATTAAATGTTAAAATCTAAAGAGAAGGAAATTATTGCACCTAATTTTAAATTTACACTAAAAAGAAATAAACTCTACTCATGGACAAGCAGTTTTTAGTAAGAATTATTTAACCATGATGTGTAGTTTTCAGAATGAATATCTCAATCTAAGGTAAATTTGAGGACAATTAAACCAATCCAATGTCAGAAGAAAAAACAACAAAAATAAATACTGGTAATCACATAGACTGGAATTTTCTAACATGCACCACGTATGAACTATCTCATTTGGAAATTAAAACAGTGGCTCAGCACCTATGACATCCTCATGAGAAAGGCATGGCAATAAAAATGAAAAAATATCTAAATCCGCCATGTAGAGAACACAGCTCTGCCCATAGAAATCATTGCCTAAGTTTCTCAGAGTGCTTGACATGAAACTCGAAGCTCAACTTACTACAGCCAAATATCAAGGAAGCCAAAGAGAAGAACTTTTTTTTGAGATTTGCTTCCCCTTTTGTCTTATTTGAGTATGCTGATATAATTGTGCCCCCAAATTACAAATCACCCTAAAAATGTTCCCATATAAATGGAGGCTGCCTTTGATAACAGCAGGGTAAAACAGCATACGGCAACTATCGAGTGCTTGTTTTTTGAAAATGGATGACTAATGAGCACAAACAAATCCACGCCATTCCACAAAGTGAGAAAATATTTTTACCAGCTGAGATAGAATTTCTGGTTTACACAGTGATACTAATAAACCCAAACTCGTCAGCTGTTGAACTGTGCTGAGTTTGAAAGTCGTGAAGACAGGGACATTTGACAGCCAGGCCCTGCCTTTGCAAGCAGGCATACAGAGCCTGCCAGGTCCCGGGACCTCACCCACTGGTCCTGGTGGGAGCCACGGGCAGCTCCAGCTCCCGAGGCCCAGGCCCAGCTCTGCTTGTCCCCAGCTGCTGCTCCTGTTCAAAACCAGGGTCTCCCTGTCCAGAGGTAAGCGTTTCCCCTGCTGGCCTTTGCACGTGGTCCCACAGCATGCTGGGGTGGCCAGAGCCCTGGAAAATCCCTTGAGGAGCACCACACCCTCTCCTTATGACTGAAGTACAAAGGCTAACTTAGGTTTTACAAAAAGAAGAGAACCCAGGAGCTTCTCAGCAAAGCATAGAAGCAGGATCCCTCTCGGCACTGACCCGTGGAACACAAAGGGGAGCTCACTGCGGCCCCCAAAAGTAAACAGGTTTTGAGGTGTCCATCAACAGAGCTGAAGTATGTGCAAGTGAGCACTCTGCTTACGTCCGGCAATACTGCATGTTAGAAATAAAGGACACCACAGCCTCACCTTAGCAATCCACAAATGTGCTTGCTACTTATTGCTGTAATTAATATTTTAGTTTGATATCACTGTAAATCACTGAATGTACTTGTAAAAAATCATATAGAGTGATGCTGGATACTCTATACCCAGTTTCCTTACTTACAGTTTAGATCCAAAAAAAATCTCCAAAAGTCTCCATATTTGGAAGGTAATTGGGTTATGGGTTTCGGTTAGAGCTGTTCTGCTAAACAGAAACATCTTTTGACAAGTTCAGAAGCTGCATGTGCTGTTAGGACATGAGGCTTGGTGGAAGGTGGGCCACTTGGGAACAAGGCCTAGATGGGTACACTTTTGTCCTGGGTCCCTCCTTTCCCTCTGCCTCCGGCTGCCATGAAGGGAGCAAGCTTCTTCTGTTGGGTTCCTCCTTGCCACTTTGTCTTGGAGCCAGACCATGGGTGAACACCTCAATTCAGAACAAACCTCACCTCCTTTAGGGCCCATGTGTCTGGTATTTTGTCCAGGAACAGAGAAACAACTCAGCACTTGGAGGAGTAACATCAGACAAAACTATAGCAGCATGTCACCCCAGGCCAGAGGTGCCAACCCAGCTGGGTGTGGAGCATCTCCGCCCATGAGAGTGCCCCTTCTTCCCCACTTCCGTCTCTCTTTGTTCTTGTAACCACTGATCTGGTCTTCATGTTCATACTTTTGTCATTTTGAGCATAGTATGTAAATGAAGTCAGATGGCATGAAATTTTGGGACTTGGAAGTTTGTGGGGCAGTCTTCCAGCAAATTGGGCAGACTATTGGATTTTGGGCACACTTCATCTAAAGCCTTAGCAAGGCTTGTGGTACTGTTAAAATACCCCATCTAAAAGCTCGTTCGATGGCAAACACCAGGATAGTTTCCAGTTTGCACTTGTTATGGCTACAGTTATTGTGGCTCTCCATCTGCAAAGTTTGTGCATAAGAAAGCTTCTTGGGGGTGGTAAGATAGGTCAGCAGAGTAAGGCACTTGCTTAAGCAAACTTAGGCAAGCGCAGGGACCAAAATTCAATCCTCAACACAACATGCTGTGTGAGCCCCACCCTCAGAGTAGGCTGAGCAGGCCAGAGTCATAGTGTGGTGGCTCATGCCTGTAATCCCAGCACTGGAGAGGTTGAAAGCTGGAGGATTACTATGAATCTAAGCTATGTAATGAGACCCTATGATAACCAAGTACATTTAAATAAATAAATAAATAAATAAATAAATAAATAAATAAATAAGGTTTTTTTTTTTCAAGGTAGATAAACCGAATGTGACCACTGTGGTTATTCCTTAAGTGTGTCTTTCATTTTTAAGCTATTATCATGCCCTATTTGAGTAGCTGTAGTGTTTTACATTGCACCTAGCACTATATAAATGACCCTATCTCGTCATATCTTTAACAGAATTTGGTGGCTTGGGTTGTATTATGGTTTATGTCTAGTTGTCCCCCCAAAGCCTCATGCAGTCATGGGGCAGGGACTTTTATAGATTGAGACTTGACTCATAAATCACTGGGATTATGTGTTTTAATACTGATGAGATTATGATCTGAGTACTTCTGGAATTATGGGTGTAGCCTAAGGCGGATAGGCTGAGGCAGAGAGCCTGAATATAATATAAAGAGAGAGAGAGAGAGAAAGCAAGAGAGAAAGAAAGGGAGAGAGGGAGAGAGAGAGAGAGGGAGAGAGAGAAACTAGCACTGTTGCTCTCTGCTGCCCTCCTTGGTTGGCTGCCTCTGTCACCATTGTCACTGTTCTGCCACCATGAACTGCTGCTCTCTGCCATGTGCCTCTCAGCCTTGAATCCAGCTGAATATGGACTGAAACCTCCAGTAACTGTGAGCTAAATAAACCTTTTCTTCCTTCATTTTGAGTGTCAGGTATTTGTCCCAGCAACGAGTAAAAAGTAACTAAGACAGGTTGGGTTTTTGTTGTTGTTGTTGTTTGTTTGTTTTGTTTTGTTTTGTTTTTGTTCGTTTTTTAGGTTTTAGCCACTGTAACAAGCATCCAATGATATCCTAGGAGGTTTTGCCTCTGCATTTCCCTGGTAGCTGATGCTGGACATCTTTCAGGGCCCTCCTTCCTCTGACTGCTCTCTGTTCCGTGTCTGCTCCCAGTTTTTGCGCACTTCTAAGAGAACTGTTTCTTGACTATGTTTTTTTTTCCAGTTCACCAATTCTTTCCTTCCTCTCCTCATTCTGTGTAGAACATCAACTGAGTTTGATTTCAGTCAGTAGATGTACAATGTCCACTTGCTTCCTTCTATCTTATTTTCCTGAAACATTTTAGATCTTTTCTGAAATTTGCTTTCTTTCTCACACTTCTTAGTTTTTTTTATTATTTTGGATGTGTTTATGCCAGCTCGTTAACATATTTTGGCTGAGGGCTCTGGATATGGCAAGGGGTTTTGGTTTGAGCATGGGCTCCATGGGTGTTACATGATGCCGCTCTGGGTCCTTCAGCATATCTGCCCCCCTGGACATGGCTCCAGCAGGGACCCACCCTGTCCACCACCCTAAGATACAGAGAAAGATCCTACTCCACTGGCAGGTGGTCACTGCTCAGGGGTAGGATTTCTGCCTTCCCACAGTCGGAGCCTGGCTGTCTAACAGGGCTGGACTGAATGCTTCCTACCTGTCCCCCATTAATGCTGTGCAAAGGTGTAAAGAACACCTTGCAGCTCACTGTGCTCAGCCTACACCAAACATGGGGTGGCGTGGGTGTGGAACACACTAAGTCTGCCATGACAAAGTCCTATAGACCAAGACCTCTCACTGCAGCCACCTATGTCTCACAGTCCTGGAGTCAGAGGTAGTAGACAGGCATGGCCAGTGTCAGGTGAGGCCTCACCTTCTGCCTTGCTGATGCCACCTTGTTGCTGTGCCTAAAAAAGCTTTCTTCTCTCTTCTCTTTAAAAGCACACCCATCCTGTGGTTCTGTCCTTATGGTTTCATTTAACCTTAATTACTCCTCATAGAGGGCTGGCCAAATAGCTCAGTGGATTAAAGTGCCCACAAGCAGGTACAGGAGAGATGCAAAAACGGTGCCTTAAGTCCCAACAGCTCTCCAGAAGTCTCTAAAACACTGGCTGGGACTTCTGCAAGTAAGAAGAGGATCTGCTGGGCGTGGTGGCACATGCCTGTAATTCCAGCACTTGGGAGGCTGAGACAGGAGAATCAGTGCGTGTTCAAGACAAGCCTGGGCTACAGAAATGAGCTCAAGGCCAGCCTGAGCTGCATAGCGAGACCCTGTCTCAAAAAGACAAAAAAAAAAGAAGAGGATCTGCATCCTGCTTTTTTCTCCTCCCCTTAAGTACGACCGACAGCCCTGGATGTTGTGGATAAAACACATTGTGGATAAAACACATGCAGGTTGACTGCAAGGTAGAAAGGAGAGGATTTGATCCCCAGGCCTGCAGTGCCAGCCCTGCCCCCAGAGCAATTGAGACTGGGCATGGTGGTGTAAGCCTGTGATCCCAGCTCATGGGAGGCTGTAAAACAGGCCGATCACTCTGCATCTGATCTAGTAGTAAGATTTCTGAACATTCTGTAGACCCCTAAGATAAAAAAAGAAAAACAATTTACTCCTCACAGGTCCTGTCTTCAAACACCATTACATCAGCAGCTAAGGCTTCGATATGCAGACCTGGCGAACACGATTCAATCAGCATAGGAGTCAGAAGAGCAGGATCCTGGCCTGGCCTAGCCATCACAGCAGGGCCAAGAGGCACAAGGCCCCACTTGGCCTCTCTGACACTGCTGTAGCTCATGACATGTTGCTCCGTTATACACTGGGCACAGCACTTCTCTCCGGTTCCTTTCATAAGAAAGAACAGGTTCAGGGGCTGCTTTGCACAAGCACGTTGCCTTTTCTGAATTTCTAGATTCATCCAGGATCCATAAGCAAGATGGAGACATTGCTGTGTTCCCTCCCATCCCAAGGACACCAGGCCATCTACCTCTCCTTTCTACCTTGCAGTCAACCTGCATGTGCTGTATCCACAATGTGCATTATCTGTAACGTCCAGGGCTGTCGGGAAGAGCAAAAAGCAGGATACCTATCCCCTTCTTACATGCAGAAGTCCCAGCCAGTGGGTTTTTTTTTTTTTTTTTTTTTTTGTCTTTTTGAGACAAGGTCTCGCTATGCAGTTGAGGCTGGCATTGAGCTCACTTTTGTAGCTCAGGCTGGTCTCGAACTCGCACCGATCCTCCTGCCTCAGCCTCCCGAGTGCTGGGATTATAGGCGTGCGCCACCACGCCTGGCCAGCCAGTGTTTTAGAGACTTCCAGAAAGCTGTCAGGACTTAAGGCACCGTTTTTGCATCTCCCCAGCCCTGAGCACAGGGGCTGCAGCACTCACACTACAGCAGCAACTTCGAAAAGGCAGGTGTCACTCCATTCATCTCCGCTTCCATCTGAAGCCTTCACTCCCGTGCATGGCCAAGCTGTACAGAGGGGCTTGTACTTTGGTGTGCTACCTCATTAGAGTTTAGACCAAAGTGGAAGCAAGAGAAGAGGCACAGAGACAGATGCACTGAGCAATGTCTAACTGCCTAACTGTGAGGCTGGGCAAACATATCCCAGCCCTGTAGGCAGCAGCCAGGAAAGAATTTGGATGTGCACGACCACCATTTGGAATTTTACATAAGGGAGGTCTAAGGCTCTGCAGAGTGCTCCTTCTGATTAAGCCAGGCCCACCAGAGTATTCATCCCCACACAAGATGTGGGTGATGTGTGCAAGGCCCCTTCAGAGGAAAGCCAACTTTGTACTTGCTAGGATAAGTAGACAAAGTAGTGCATGAGCCACAACACAGCACTGGCTGCCTCCCACCTGTGCTCCTTAGGCTAGATGAGCTGACGCACCTAGGGAGCCCACACACCTGGTGAAGCAGTGAGCACATCAATGGACTGAGCACTAGCAGATCTCAAGTCCTTCACTGATGTCTTTACAGACAACACCCTCACGCAAACTAGCCTCACTTTTTAAACTATATAAAAGATATTAGTTGATCTATTCTTGGGTATATACCTGAAAGAATTAAAAACAGGTGTTCAAACAAGTTGATTTTCACCATGTGACATACTACACCAAAACACAGAATAGCCCAAATGTACATAAACAGACACATGAGTAAAGCATTGTAACACATCTATACCAAGCAATATTCTTTAGACATCAAAGGAACAAAAGACAAATACATCCCAGCATAGATGGCATGCGAAATCATCATGCTAAATAAGGGAGGTCAGACACCAAAGGTTATTGATGGCTTTCATGAGGCATTCAGAAGAGGCAAGCCTGTAAGGAACAGATTAGACTCCAAGGCCTCGGGGAGGAGGCAGTCAGGTAAATTCAGGGTCTCATTTGGGGGTGGTGCAAAGGTTTAGGGGCTAAAGTGGAGGTGGTGGGTACACAACGCTGTGAATGTATCAAATGGCACTGAGTTGAATACTTTAAAATGGTTGATTTATCTTCATTAGTATAAACACACATTTGTAAAAGGGCTGCCACTTAAGAATGGTCCCAACTGTCCCATGTGCAAGTCTCACATACTACAGCAGGGTTGAACCCTTGGCATGTAGGGAGACCAGCTCACCCATCTTAAGTACCACAGGCAATTGAGGCAAGTCAGGAAAGATGTAAATATGGGAGCCCTTAATGGCTACAGCTGCTTCTGTCTGCTGAGTAGTGGCAGGTTTTGGTGCTGTTTTTATGACTTCTGAAGGTGGACATTTTTTTAAGGAAAAATGGATGTCATTTATCTTGACCATTCCACTTTATACTTACTACAATTTGTTTTTTTTTTTGTTTTGTTTTGTTTTGTTTTTCTTACTACAATTTGTTGTCCAGAGAGAAAGAGAATGATGTTTAAGTCAACAGAAGCAGACAAACTCCTCTGCCAATCCCTTCCTCTGAGTGAAGGAGGAATGTATCCCATCCACAAGGAGAAGAGCCACCTAGAGGTGGCTACAGGGACAGAAAGCAGCTGGCTTGGAGCACAGGTGAATCACGCACTCCTGTGACACATGCTCCCAGTCTTTATAGCAACATTCGGTATTGCCACAATGTTTTTCTAATCTTCCTATTTTGATGAATCATTTGTTTTCTCTCAAGCTTTCTGTCTTTATGAGAAAACTTTGTGATCGTCCTAACCAGTTAACTAATAAAGTCAAGTTGAGCTGTTCTCAAATCTGGTAGGACTGACTATGATCACCCTTTTCTTTTACAGTAGGTAGTATGAAACTATTTCCATAACTCAGAGACAGGGACATTTTGGAAACTGGTGCTATATTAATGAGTGATAGATTTTTCTTGTCTACTAATGTCTGTGTGTTCACCCTTTAGCTAGCAGAACCCATTACTGATGTGAGACATCTCCCTCCCACTTAATAACCACAGTTTTGCTAAAGAAAGTCTGTGTGTTACTCTTGCAATAAAAAAAAAAAAAAACTGCTTGAAAATGACTTCAAGGCCAGAAAAAAACAACCAACATAAAGCTAACTTGCTATTAAGTAGTACGATTTTATATTTTTTTGTTTTGATTCCCAAACTGATAGTACATATTTTGTCCATTTCAATAATTTTACAAAGTGAAACATCATAAATGAAGAGAAAATAAAATAAGAAAAGAATTGCATAGCTAAAACAAATATTAATATTCAAAAAAAGATTTGTGTTTTCAGTTGTGTCTGCATCTTCTAATCTGTTTTATTAACCCTTAGGTCTGTTTTTTGTTTGTTTGTTTGTTTTGTTTTTGCCAATAACATGCGGATTTTATCTCAGTAGCTTTGTAGTATAATTTCAAGTCAGAAATTATAGCCTCCTGCCTTTCCTTTGCTTTTGCTTTTCCCAGGATTGCTTTTGTTATTCTAGATCTCTTCTTGTTCCAGAAGGATGGTAGGAATGTTTTCTCTAGGTCTATGGGGATACTAGTGGTATTTGATTCAGGATTGCACTGAATCTGATAGCAATTGTGCGAATATGGCAATTTTCACAATATTCATTCTTCCTATCTAAAAGCAAGTAATATCTTTTCACTTTCTGAAATCCTCTTTGATCTTGTATTTCAGAGAACTCAAATTTTCACTATGTAAATCTTTCCATTGTGAAGTTGATTCCTGTGTATTTCTCTCTCTTTTTTTCTTATGTTATTGTGACAGTCATGGTTTCACTAATTTCTCTCTTGGTGTTTTCATTGTTTGTATGGAAAAAATGCTAATGAGTCATTTGAGTACTGACTTTGCATCTTGCCACATTACTGAACTTGGACATTAAATCTACAAGTCCCTTTGTAGACTTTTGGGGGTCTTCTATGTATATCTGTATGATGGGGGTCTACCATGTCATGTGCAAATAATGACAATTGCATTTCTTCCTCTCTAATCATTATTCCTTTTATTTCTCTCTTTTTTCTAATTTTCTTGCTAATGTCTCCAGAACTATATTGAACAGGAGTGGAAACACTGGACATTCTTGCCTTGTTTGTGATTTTAAAGTGATGGCTTTCAGTTTTTCTACATTTAATATGATGCTGGCTATTAGTTTGTCCAAGATGGCCTTTATCAGGTTGAGATTTTTTTAAAAAAATCTATTCTGATGTTCTGCAGGGGTTTAATCATGAATGAGTATTGTACTTTGTCAAAAGTTTTTCCGCATCTGTTGAAATGATCATGTCATTTTTTGTCTTTGGCTATGTTGATGTGATATAGTACATTTATGGATTTGTGTATATTGAACCATTCCTGTATTCCTGGGATGAATTCTATTTGCTCATGAGGTGTAATCTTCTTGATGATTTGCTGCATTCTGTTTGCTGGTGTCTTATTGAGGATCTTTGCATCTATGTTCATTGGGGAGATTGGCCTGTAGTTCTCTTTTTTGGTTAGATCTTTCTCTGGTTTAGTACTACAGTAATATTTGCCTCCAGGAAAATGTTTGGGAAAATTACTTCCCCTTCAATTTCATTGAAGAGTTTGAGAAGAGTTGTAGTGACCTTCTTTACATCATTTGATGATTATTGGTTTAAAGTTGACATTGTCAGCAAACATAATAGCTACCCCTGACTTTTTCTTGTGTCCTGTCACGTGGAGTATTGTTTTCAATGACCATCAACTGTGGAAAAAATATTTTTACACAATAGAGCATTGTTAGCTATAGGAAAAGATACATGAGACTTTTATAGGTAAGTGGATGCAGCTAGACGTCACACTGGTAAGTGAAATATATCAGATTCACATGTGTAAACATCATGTTATCTCACTAGTATAAAAACCTGAAAGAGTAAATAAAATCCAAAAGGTACAATAGATACAGTGAAAGGGAAGGTATCTATTTGAAGGAAAGAAAACAGTCAGGATAGGGGAAAGGACAAAAAAAGGAAGGAAGGAAGGAAGGAAGGAAGGAAGGAAGGAAAGAAAGAAAGAAAGAAAGAGGGAAGGTAGGGAGGAAGGAAGGAAGGAAGGAAGGAAGAAAGAAAGAAAGAAAGAAAGAGGGAAGGTAGGAAGGAAGGAAGGAAGAGAGAGAGAGAAAGAAAGAAAGAAAGAAAGAAAGAAAGAAAGAAAGAAAGAAAGAAAGAAAGAAAGAAAGAAAGAAAGAAAAATATGATGGCTTGGATAATTGCACTGCTAATTTAGGCAGTTAATGCTTTCAATTTTTTTCTTCTTTTTAGTTTCTTGTAATTTTTGGGACTAATTCTGTATGTTTGTATGTAGTAATCTAAATAATTTAAAAACGTCATCCAATATAATGACCATTGTTGAATTTTTATTACTTTGTTTAATGAAATTCTGTATTGTTTCTAAAGGATTTTTTATTACTTTTTATATTCTTTTTTTAAAAAATAAAATGAATGAAATCATTAAAAAGCCAAGCAATCACACAACTTATATAAATAAGTTTGTCAGCATAATTTTTTAAAATCATACAAAATTTATGGAAATATGTTCAATAATCAACAAAATGTAAAATAAAATAAGACCATAAATTCTGTTACTGTTGGTTATAAAGTAAACTAATCCCCTACAAATGAAAGTACAAATGGGAAACATGAAAAAATTAAGGCTTCGACAAAAGCAGAGAAATTAGAAGAGATGCCCTTGTGAAGAGCGGAATTTCACAGGGAGGGAAGAGTGCTTCCCTTGCTCTCTGTGCAGAGCATAGACTGATCTGATTAGAGTGACACTACAGGAAGCAGGAAGCCAGGCGATATTCCCTTGAGGAGTCAGGGCACAACACTTGGATCTGCAGAGTGCTAGAAAGTGAAGGCGGAGGTCACAGACAGGAGCCTATGCACTGGAAATGTACAGATAAGAAATCACCAGAATCCTTCACTGACCCCGAGGTTTATACAAGCACAGACAGAACACCAGGAAGATCCATCTAAAGCAAAAGCTGGCACTGGAAATGTGAGCTAATGCCTGTCACAAAGAAGTCATGGCTTGGACTTTGCATTTTGCCAGGTTAATTAACTGAGGAATATTCCCTAAAGGAATATAAGAAAAACCAGAGACTCAACTACGTTATATTCAAATTCCTAAATTATGCCATCATAAATTAGACAAGCACACAAAGTGATCACAGTCTAGAGAAAAAGCAGGCAGGAAAGATTGACTCAAATATGACCTAGATGTTTGTAATAAATGCAAAATGACTTAATTCATATATTACAAATAGGTCCAAAACATGAAAAAATAAGGTTCTAGTGAAAATGGAAAATCATAGCATGGAAATGGAAACTT
>PVJA010008400.1:0-25959 GCA_004027025.1 Myocastor coypus
CTCCAGCAGAAAAGCTTTGTGATACTATTACTCTATAACATAGGTACTGGGCTTATCATCACTGGCTTTCTGAGTATCAAATATCTTTGACTTAGCTTGGAAATGATATTTTCTGACCATCATTGATATTCTGATAACTTTCCATACAATGTGATATAAGCAGTTACACAATTTTGACACAGATATTTGGAAATTCAAGTAGATACAAAATTGTAGCCTGTCAAGAATATGGTTTTTGGCCCAGTCTCTTATTTTCAAGTACTACTCTTGAGACAATGACAGTAACTGAGTTTACACCAGGAGCAGTACATGTCAAAAAGACAAGAGTGACATGTATTCCAAACATAATTTTAGCGTTACATTGTGCTATAATCAATATGCTGAACCTTTTGAAGGTTCTTGAGATCAATAGTAAAACCATTCACTTATGTACACAGGATGAATCAGATATTGGTCTATAATTTTTAAATAGCCTTGTAATAGTGTTAAAGTTTTAATATTTTCAATAGGCTAGTATCTCATAGTGACACCATATTAGTTGCATTGAATTTCTTTAGTCACACTGAATTCCTTGGCAATTTTCTTTCTTTTTTTTTTTTTGTCTTTTTGAGACAGGGTCTCACTATGTAGTTCAGGCTGGCCTTGTACTCACTTTTGTAGCCCAGGCTAGTCTCGAACTCACACTGATCCTCCTGCCTCAGCCTCCCGAGTGCTGGGATTACAGGCGTGCGCCACCATGCCCGGCTTCCTTGGCAATTTTTTTAAAAAGAAAAAATAATAAAGCCTAATGAAAGCTAGACCTAAGGATACCTCCTAAATGTTCTCTTCTTCCCAGTAGGGAGTTAGACCATGAAGAAAAAGAAGAGCACTAAATGAAATAAATCATTGTGCCATCCCTTAAAACTGTTGCTTAGAACAACGGAAGCAGGTTTTTCATGTGTAAGCAATGAAAATAACATGTTACATGACCTTGGCCTTTTAAAAAAAAAAACAATGGCTTCTTTCTGATGATGCATGTATTACAAAGAAGTAAAGAATTATTTGTATCTTTTAAAACCTACGTTTACAAACACTGTAGTTGTTAGATTTCTCTTCTCACAGCATGAAGACACACATGAAAGGATATTGATGCTAACATGTTAATATCAGGAAGTAATTTGGTTTTAAACGTCCACATATGTAATCGAGTTCTATCAGACTAAATCTGGCCACAGAGGACTAAGAGTTGGCTCTTTATTGTGGTTCTTTAAAGTCCTGACAAGGATTATTAATGTTGTGACTGAAAATAAAATTCTTCTAGAACCAGCTTCTAAGACAAAGGGGAACTCTAAGAGTTGGCTCAGGGTAACTCTGTCTCCATCTGAACACCATAAATTACTGTGTTTAAGAACTAGACATGCGTGACTATTTTAATGGGACAAAGGATGGCAGTTACAATGACAGTAAAGGTAAAAATGGGACAAGAATTAAGATTTGGTGTCACATTCTTAAAAGAAAGCTCTGAAAATGTTGAATTACTGAGCAGTTAGGAAGCAGGCCCTTCCATCTCCTTTGAGTAATGGCCCCTTCAACCACACGAGGAAGTCCAATCAATTTTCAGCTTAAACGTGATAGCAAGTACAAACCTCATCAAATTATCACACACTCCCAGCCTATCAACCATGAATTTGTTTCTGACATTTAGAAATTCTGGCATGACTAGAGTTGTATAAATAGTTTCTCAGTTCATCTCTGTCAACTGATCCCTTTTCTCTACATAAATTGTTCACTTGTTTCCTTAAGTGAAAATGAAATAAATGCTTTGCCTACAAATGCTTCTGAAGCATAATTTTCAGTTTTGGCTTTGGTGAGATAACAAAAATGACATCCAATTTTGACATTTCAATGTAGTTTGTGTTACATAAACAGAAAGAAGGAAAAGAGTACAAAACAAGAAAACAATTAAACAACTCAAGTCTAAAAATTACCTACTGATAAGCAGTGTGTATTGTTACACTTCACCGAAGAGTTCTGCACTGAACATATTTACAACACTTGTGAAAAACAAAGATATGTAATTCTCACTATACAATGAAGCAGTAAACTTTCTCCTGCTATTCACTGTGAAATGCCCTCTTTAAGCATTTTGCAGTAAATACCTCATGTGTTTGCAAAGATACAAAAATGACATGTTAAAGTACAGTGAATCTAAAGTGAAGCCAATTACAATGCCTATTTCTTTTGTTAAATATGGCTTGTTAACTATATTAATATTCAACAATATAATGGGGAAATAATTAAGAAATAGGAAAATGCAGGTTTGGCATGGTGATGCACACCTGTCATCCCAGAACTTGGAAGGCTGAGGCAGGAGGACTGCTGTGCATTTGAGGCTAACCTGTACTGCACAGTGAGTTCGAAGCCATCCTGAACTACATAGTGAGACCCCATTTCAAAGAAAGAAAGAAGAAAAGATATAAAAAAAGAAAGAACTAAGAAATCTCCCCTCATATATTAAACTGTTACTAATAATAGCTAATATTTAGTATAGAACCTTCATACAATGTATCATTTTTAGTAGGAAGTGACATTAGAAAATACCTAGTGATATTTTATTTTATATTAAATCTAATAAGTGCATGTGATTTTCCCAAATTTATTTATTTATCTTTTATATTATGACCATCTCAGCCCACCCTGTGGATGGGAATGGCACAGCACGTGGTGCCGGGGATTGAACCACGGTCTTTGCCATTGCCTAAGCTTTCCTAAGCAGATGCTTTAGACTGCTGAACCATCTTTCCAGCCCCCTAAATTTAAATAATGAGATAATTTGATAATTTTTCACTAAATATTTCCAATGTACCTATTGCATGATAAATCCCATATTTTGTCTTCCAATTCCTAATCAGTTGATTTTTGCTTCTATTCCATCTAACAGAGTGTTTTGTTTAAAAAAGAAAAGACTCTTCTAAAAGACAAATGATATTTATAGTTTTGTGCTACTAAGAGCAACTCTAGAGGAAAGACGAATATACTTTATCTCTGTTTTATCACCCATCTGGCCATGCTGGGCCCTAGTAATCTCACCATTATGGCAACAAGGCAGCGACCAGTTATTACCAAAATTCCTTCCTCATTTATACTGAAGTGAGAAGAATATAGGGCTATGCGTAAAGGCTGAAAAAGATATTTCTAGAAAAATGGCATTTCATTTTATCACCATTTTTAAATGAGTCTGTAAGAAAAGTTCATGCTAAAAGTATTTAAGATGCTGTTGATATTTTCTAGTTGCATTTCATGTCTCTCCCATGATCTCTCAGTCTCAGATACTCATCTCTTGTGGTTTAAATCTAGATTTCCCCAGGAGATTGATGCGCACATAGACAGGTAATTGAACTGAATTATGGGGCCTTGGAGCTTACTTCTTGTTAGGAGGCTGAGTCTGAACAGAAGAGGAGGCCACTGCAGATATGACCCAGAAGGGTTTTTGTTTTCTCTGTCTCCTCTCTTTTCCTCTTGCTGCTTCCTGCAGGCCATGAGGTGAGATGCTCTCCTCGGCCCAAGCCCTTCCACCATGTCATTCTGCCTTGGAGCCAGGGAGGTATGAACCGAAACCTCTACATGCTGGGAACTTAGATAAACCTCTCGCCCTGTAGTTGGTGTTGGGCATTGTGTCCCAGGTTCAAGGAGAGTCACTAAGGCACCATCATTGATGGTGGAAGCAGAAGCAACAGTTGGGATTGGGAGAGATGTAAGTATGGTGCTTGACTGAGGTAGTCAAGACTTTTTGTTTTTGTTTGTTTTTAACAAAAAGAAGGAAAACAAAAGGACACCTGGGTGAATTAGAAGCTAGAAAGACAGTTTGAAGTAATTTATATTCATTAAATACCACAAACAGCAATAATAATGAAGCTTCCACTGATAATATCAATTGTAATTTCATTTATATTTAAGAATTAACTGCCTTATTTGGGCCCTGAATGAATGTCTAAAATAGATTAAAAAAATCAGACATGACACTAATAAATCAATATGTACATGACATCAAATCTATATGGAGATATTTACTAGAAAATAAAGAAAAAATATAATGCACATTTCCTAAAAAAAAGATCTAATTCAGTAGAGAAAAAATGAGTAGGAATAGATATTTCAAATTAGGTGATTGTTTAGTCTTAAGTTCTCCCACTTACTGTAAAATTTTCACTGTCTTTTTGTTACAGTGCAATAGTTCAATAAGTGGAGGAAACTTGAAGAAAAGACTACATAGAGAAATGGAGAAAGGATATTTTACAATCATTTTTATCTAGATTGTCATCACAAAATGCTTGAAAGTTCATTTAGCATTTTAGCTTTTTGATACATACATCTGGAGAATAGTTAATGCTATATACACTTACTGAATCACATACTGGTTTCCTTTTTTCTTGAGTTATTATTTGAGTACAATCACTTTATATGATAATAGTTTTGAGAAAGTATTAGAAAATTTTTCTCAGATTATAAGGTTTTTTTTTTTTGTTTTTTTTTTTTTTAAATAATGTAACCCAATGAAACTCCCTTTAGGTTCTTTAAAAAGTTCTCCTCTGTATCAGTTTCTGAAGAGGCCCAGTCTGCGTTTCTTATAACCAGCTGCGATGGGTTTAGACACCTGAGTATCCTAATTTCTTATAACACCCATCAGTGCTTTAGCGACCAAATCCTTTTCCTTCCCCAAGCCAAAGAGCTCATTTGTGGACTTTCTCTTTAAAAAATAACTAAAATTGTACCATTATTCACTTTTTAAAAGCTAATTTGAAATCTTACATAAGACATATGAAGTAAAACTTTTGAGTAAGTCTTCTACGAACACATTCTGCATTTACTCAGGCACTCTCTTCATCTGGAGCATTATTAATCCAAATGCCAGCTAAAGAAACTGCATGTTCTCTTAGGACATCTGTCTCAAACACTTTCTTTGTTACATGTTTTCAGATCCTTCTTCCTAGGCGTAATTTCTCCCTTCTAGAAACCCAGCTAGCCTTTTCTAACCAACTCTCTGATAGCAGAAAGGAAATCATGCCACACATCACAGAAGCTTGTGCATTCACCCTTTTGCTTCACTGTAAACTTAGAACTAGTTTGTCTCATACTTTAGTAGGCATAAGTATTGTTGCACAGGTTAAAACTCCATAGTGCCAGGCCAAGCCCTCAGAAATTCTCAGTCATTAACCAGAGCGATGGCCAGGCTATTCACATACACATAAGACAGTTCTGGTATAAAAAAAGTCCTATACTTACACCTAGAGAAACAAAATTTATGAGAACAAAAATTTGTCTCTTTCTCCACACCTGATATTGTAGATGCTCAGTATACATTTAGTGGATAAATACTTGTGTGTGGTAGGTTACTGCTCAGTACAGTGAGCTTGAGGCTTTATCTTCTGCTGGTTTTCTCCACTTCCTCAAGACCTCTTCAGCCACGAAAATGAACAAACAAGCAAACAAACAAATCACCAAAGACAGTGTTTTTCCAACCCCGCTTACCCTGAGTTACTCTTTAATGCTATTCCCATAGAAGCAGAATTCTTCCAAATCTGTTCAATCTTATCTATGAAATAAGTTGAAAATTTCTCACAGTGAGAAGTACTTGACTTTGTTACCATGCCAAAATTCTCCGAATTAATCACACTGTCCACAGACTGGAATCATTCCACCAGTCTGGATTTTACAGTTATTTAAAGTTAAGCAGAAAAGAATTACTCAGTTCTGGAAAAGGAGCTCACAGACTCTCCAAGGCATAATCAATCGGATTAGGAGTCTCTTCTGAAGCTAGTTTTGTAACTTAGCCTCCTGCATTTTTCCAGTCAACAGTCATTTGGCCTTTCCAACTCAGAGAAAAATTATGCCTTCCTCAAATAATTAAATAGGTGAAAACAATTATGATGCAATTAATGGCAAATTTAATTCAAAGAATTTCTGTGTTTTAAATATCAAATGTTAGTGACTTTTCTTGCTTCCAGTTTCTGCACATAGCACCAGCTTTATTTTTCTCTGATTTACACTAAGGCTAAATGCAATGTCATGTTGATCTTTGATACCACCGTGGCTTAGTG
Organism: Myocastor coypus; assembly: GCA_004027025.1. Lineage (NCBI taxonomy): Eukaryota > Metazoa > Chordata > Mammalia > Rodentia > Myocastoridae > Myocastor > Myocastor coypus. Next base: position 6,078 of record PVJA010008400.1, read on the forward strand.
TGAGAATGATTTCATTAAGGTAGAAAGCAATAGACAGAACTTTGCAAAAGGTTCACCTGATTGTATTACCACCCCTTGATCCTTCAGAAGCCCTTTTCATTAAGAAAGAGCAATCATTATACAAAAAATACGAAGTGGAAAATCAAGATGCAGAAGCCTATGTTGATTTTTAAGATTACCTAAAGAAAATATGACAGAATGAATTAAAACTTAATCACACTACTGCTGTTGCTTGTAATGATTTTACTCTCCTGTTAAAGTTGTTATAGATTTTTTCATGCAAAAATGAAAATATAGTCAAATAAATCTATTCAATTTTAATAAAGTAGCACTAGGGTATGTGAGATGTATTAGTGCCACAAAGAGATATAGATCTAAATGATGGGTGCTGTAAAATATTTTATTGATATACAAACCTGTTTTCCCTAACTATGAAAAATGCTTGAATGTCTTCGGGGATAATATTTGACTTCAGGACATATTTAGAACATTGAAAACAGTTGGCTTTTCTACATCACAATTTCTTATAATCAATTTACATCTTGCAGCCCTTGAAACCATATATTCAGTTGAGAAAAGTGTACTGAGCTTGGCTACTTGCTGGAGAGAATATCACATAAATTAAAACCTTTGCCCTTAAAACCTCATGGTGCAATGGAAGAGACTAGAAGGTAAACATCTCATTTCAGTCTGTGAAGATCTTCAAGAGGTTTGCTGTGCGACTGTAGAAGAGACAGAACTCTGCTACTGGGTGCGCTGAAGTGGGGAAGGGGCACAATACCAATAATTTAGAGTGAGTCTCAAAGAGATAAGCAGTTGTCTGCTTGTCATGTTGGATGGAGACTTCAAGCCAAGGCAATACAAGAATTGCCCACAGTAGAAGGCTTAAAATGTTATTGTTAATGAGAAGCATTTCAAGCTGTTCCACTTCATAGGAACAGAGATGGCATGTGTGGGAATTATAGGGAACTAGATCATCACAAACATGGGACACGTAGGGCACTGGACTCTGTAGACTGCGGAGACAGAACAGCTTTCACCAGGAAAATGACATGACTATATTTACTGTATTATTATAAAAGCACATTATTATGATATTATTAGAACAAAGTAAACCACACCTGATCAAGTTAAGTAACATGTTCCTTACCCTGAAAAGACCCCTGGGACTACGTGGGATCCATCTCTGCATCCTTCTACCCAGAGTCAAACTCAGGAAACCACAGAACCACTGATCTCTTTACTGTCACTATAGATTTATTATGTTTCTTATAATTGCATGTGAATCCATCAGAGAGTAGTACTTATTTTGACTGTCTTCCTCCATGAGTGTAAGTATTTTTAGGTATGTCAGTGTTAGGTATATTACAGATTCTTCCTCTTTGGTGCTGAGTAGTTTGCCACTGTGTGGGACTTACAATTTGTTTGTCCAGTTTTCTGATCCAGACTTGTTTCTGGATCTTTTTATTTTTTTACTATTATAAATGAAACTACCATAAATGTTCTTGCTTGAGTCCTTGTGTGGGCAGAGACTTTGCTTGTCTTTGGTAAATAAGTAAATGTAAGTGGTAAGATGACATAACAGATTGCTTGCTTTTTAACCGATTATTAAATAGCTTTCAAAGTGGTAGCACTATTTTTCAAACTCAGCAATAGCACATAGAGTTTCTGAAATATCTACATTCTTTCCAGGACTTAAGTTTTAGCAATTTTGCTAGGTGTGCAGTGTTCCTCATGTGGCTGAAGTATCCATTTTCCCAAATGGCTATTAGTAGGTAGTATTTTTACCTGTGCTTGCTTTGTATATATATTTGTTAATGCATCTGTTCAAGTTGTTCAAATCCTTAAGCAGGTTTTTTAATTTCAAACTTCCTTATTGTAATATTTTGAGACTTCTTTAGATATTTTGGATCTAAAGTACTTTGTCAGGAAAATAACAGCTCATATTTTCTCTCAACATGTGGTTTTTTTTTTTTTTTTTTTTTTTTTTTTTTTTTTTTTTTTTTTTTTTTTTTTTTTTTTTTTTTTTTTTTTTTTTTTTTTTTTTTTTTTTTTTTTTTTAAATTAGAGGGGGAAAAAGACACTCTGGTTTCTCTTCAGATCATATTAACCTTTCACCTTTTATTAAGGATTTCTGTGAAGAGGAACAACTCTGAGTCTCAAACCAATTTTTGAGGCCTTGTTCTAGCAAGTCTAAAAAAAAAAATAAAAATTTTAAAAATTTTTAAAAAGAGGGGAAAAGAATTCAAAAACAGAAACACAAAGCAATATAAACAATAACAATCATATTGTTGAGTTTTCTGAGTTTGTAAAATAGTGCTACTACTTTGAAAATCTATTTAATAATCAGTTAAAAAGTAAACAATTTGTAATATCATATTGTAATGCTATGTTTACTTATTTACCAAAGACAAGCAAAGTCTCTGCCCCTACAGAGACTGAAGCAAGAACATTTATGGTAGCTTCATTTGTAACAATAAAACACTAAAAAGACCCAGAAACAACTCTGTGTTCATCAACAGAGTTTCAAAACAAGAACAGAAAATTAACAATGATTGTTATATTGTTATATTGGTAACAATATGCTATATTCAGATTTGTTGCTCAGATCTCCAGATGTAGCCATGCCAGATTGATCAAGCAATTAAATATTAACTCTTCCTTTCACTAAACTTTAATTTATCCCTGTCCTTTCTACTTTTTATTTTTTAAATTTATTTTAAAGAGAGTATAAATAATAGATGAGACATTGGAGATAGTATACTTTTAAAAGAACATGAAGAAAGATATTCAACTATGGTTGTTATACTGTACATTGGATCAGCATGTAATTTTTCTGAGGAGTGAATTTATTAACTTTTGTGAAACCTATTTTATGTATTTAAAAAAAAAACTCATGTTTTTGGCCAATTTCTAGTAAATTTTTAAAAGGTACAACGATTTCTCCCTATTTCTTTTTTTATTAAGTTTATAGTTTTAGGCTTTATCTTTATATGTGTCCATTTTGATTAATATTTATATGCCAAGCACATATGCAAGAAGCTCATTACTTTGCATATAAACATAGAATGATGCAAACTTTTAAAAAGTCACTGTTTATTCACTTAATTGATTTGATACCTTTGTCAAAAATCAAAGTCAATTTAGCATATATCCATATAGCATGTCTCAGGGGCTGGGAAAGTAACTCCGTGGCACAAGTGCCTGCCTGGCAAGTGCAAGGTTGTGAATTTGAACCCTGGTCCCCCCCACACACACAAAAAGTTCCCTCATATAGCACATCTCATATTAACAGCATAATACACACTTAAGAGTTCAGGAAGCATTCTTTTGGATATATCTTATGTTATGCCATAAAATTAGTGTGCAAAAAATTGAAACTATCCCAAATAGGTCCTCTGATTCAAATAGATTAAAAATGGAAACAATGACAGAAGAAACTTTTAAAACCTATGGAAGTTGAGCAGCCAAAATCACTGATCAGAGAGAGGGAAATTTGTTGCTGGAAACACATAGGGAAAGAAGGAAAATCTCAAGTCAGCCACCTAAATTGATACCTGAGTAACTAGGAAAAGAAGAGCCAACGAAACGCAGTGCTAGCAGAAGAGGGACGTCATTGTCCACTGAATGCTGAAGGAGAGGAAACAAAGGCGGCAGCTGCTTCTAAGCTTCAGCGTCCTGGATATAGGATGTGCTTAAAACAATCACATCCCTGTGAGACATTCTGTTGTAGGGTCAAAAAACTAATAAATGTGTAGCTGTTAGGTAGAGAATAAAGTTGACAGTCTGTGTTATTTATTACTAAAAAAGTTATACTTTGAGGCTATATATTTACCATAAACTGACCTAAAGATTCTACCCATGGTGTTTGCATAGCACAGATGTTCACTCCAAGGTTGTAGCTTATTACATAATGTGCTAAAGGGGGGCAAAGGATTCATTTCAAAAGTATGTGACCAATGTTGTTCCCCATAAAATTCTGTCAGGACAACCAAGTCCTGCCATATATCCTTCTTTGTGCATTACAGGGTAGGCTAGAAAATTTAAGAGGAAATTACAAGGCTTAATTCAAGTAAGAAGTTTTTACAGGGAGCTGGGGAGATGGCTCTGAGGCACAAGTGCCTGCTGGGCAAGTGCAAGGTTGTGAGTTTGAACCCTGGTCCCACAAAAAAAAAAAAAAGTTTTTACAGATATGTATAGCAACTGGTTGTCTTTTACCTTATGAATCTAAGGCAATATGATTTTATCCATGGTTCTTTGAATCAACATTGAAATGAAAGACCCTGCACATATGTAAGCTATAGAAACAAATGAGCAAAACCCAGTTTTATGTTCATAGGAAATGATTAGTTGTTATTTCATTTGGGGAAATCTAAAGGTAATTTTCTGCTGTGGATGACACACTGAAGAAGCTCAGCTATTATCCTAAATGAGACTGCCAGGAAAATCACAATGAATTGTGGTCATGTGCTATAAACTGGAGATAAATAAAAAACATACAAGCACAAGAAAAAAGGATGACATGACATAACAAGTAAACAAAAAACAGATCTTTTAAAATTTCCATGTACGGTCTCAGTCACACAACACACAAAGCCCAGTTACAAGCATAACAAAGTGCTCCTTCTGCATTCCTCCCCACGCTGCACCTGAAACACGAACCAAGCTAAACTCTACCATGGCAAATCACATGCTAGTGCCAGCTTGCGGTTAGATATTCACAGAATACAATACAGGCATGGCACAAGGAAACCTAGGACCAGATGTAGCTGATCATCAAGCCAGATCACTAAAATGTGTAGTTATGATATCTAAGGAAAAATCGTCTCAGTAGTAAACAAGTAGGCTCTGCAGTCATGGAGCAATTTAGACTTAGGCACAGTTTTTAAACTTTTTTTTTTTTTTGTCTTTTTGAGACAGGGTCTCACTGTGCAGTTCAGGCTGGCCTTGAGCTCACTTCTGTAGCCCAGGCTGGTCTCAAACTCACACCCATCCTCCTGCCATTATAGGCGTGCGCCACCACGCCGGGCTTTGAAAACTTCTTGACATCTTCTATGGCCTGAGCATTTGTGTTTTCCAGAAGTTCTTATATTGAATCCTCAATCCCAAGCAATGATTTTTGAAGGTGTGACCTCTGGGAGGTGACTATGTGATAAGGCTGGGGCCCTACTAAGTTGTATTCATGCCTTTATAGGGGACTAACTAGACTAGAGTTCTCCCCTTTTCCCTATGAACCTGCAGTGAAAATGTAGCCATCTGTGTTTTGGAAAGGACTTTAGTTGTTCATTTTGCATTTCTATGTCCTGATTCAGCGTTGTATCTGTGGTGGGACACACCAATTGGGTGCTTGGAGACTTTTAAGTGAACTTATTATGCAATATCATAGCAGTCAAATGTACCTTTGAAATATTGTGCAATTGGTCAGTACTATTGTACAATTCTTGGGCATTATTGCCAGGAAAATAATCATAACTTCCTGTTGCAAAGCTTTAAAAAAATCACTGAAGATTCCTTGCGTTTTAGCAGGAGAGATTATGAATACCACTCTTTGCAGGTGGCTTTTCCTGTTGTACAATCAGCGCAACAGAAACCTGACCCTGTGATCAGTGCACAGACAGGGCCTTCTGCGGGGAAGAGGGATTAGTGGTGCCTGAGCGCTTTCTGGAATACACACTGCTGTGCCCTTCTGAGCCCGGTGGGCACGGATTTCTGCATGCATTATGTAATAAGAGTGCTCAGGCTCCTTCTTTAATCCTTTGTGATATGAAAGGTATTTATCAAGTAACCCCACAACAACGACAAAACACTTTTCTGTGAGGACCGGAAGGACTAATAATAAATCATCTTTTGCTCATCATTGGCCACAGAGGTTTCCAAAGAGCATGCTTCTATTTTAGATTACAAACCAGGCTTTTCTTTGATAATTGATCTGTCTTGTCAGATTAAGAAACTCAATTTTTCAAATCTCATAAAAGCCACAACTAAATAATTCTGTCATATTTCTATTACATTTTTCATATCTCCCACCAAAGTAAAGCAGACTTAGATAAGACATTATGGCCAAATTGGTTTGATTATCATTTTGTTTTATTTCCTAGCCAGCTGATAATACACAGCATTACAAATACAAAGTCTACTGGAGAAAATTCCTTACACTTAATCTCCTAATAAATCTTATGCTAAGCCTGTGAACCTATGTATTCTATTTCTCAAGCTTAGAGACATAAGATTATTCAACTAACAATAGCCCAATATTTATTCCAGTATTTTCTCCAGGTTAAACTCAGATATTTGTCATCCTTATTTAACATTGAATGCATTATCTCGCTTGTGTGAGAAATTGAAAGTGTAAATAAGGTAAGAAAAATATAACAGATATTGTGAAATGGGAAGAACTTGCTCGAAGGGAAAAAGGACCTCGGATGGGTGAAAAGGGAAAGGACAATAGGGAAAAAGGGAAAAAACGCAGGTCAGTTACACTATTCGCGTGCCTTAGATTATTGAAAAGGGAACTTTGTGTCAATATCAACTAGAGAAACTTTTATGCCCATATCTTACACCTTGAGCAACTTCTTTAAAGATAACCACATGCCATGTATTAACTTGCTATTTTCCAACTATTCTGTTATGAAACTTTATTTTATCTTTTTCCATAAAATAAAAAATTGAAGGTATGTAGAAGAGTTCAGCCATGCCATGTTCTGTTTGACCTTAGAACGTTTTACCTTTATGATATGTTCCATGAAAGATATATCTGACCATATTGGCTTTAGCAATAGCAATAGTTAACAGCCACAGTGTTCTATGCATTCTGGTAACCTATATATGAACAGACTCTGGATCTTTAAACTGTATTATCACATGAGAATATATAAGGCAGACGAGGTCATGCAAGCGCAGCATGTATGTCCAATGCCACCAAACTACACTCAAGTATAATGAATTTTGTCATGCCTATTGCTTTCAAGAACCTTAAGACAGCAATTTTTGTGGAGAATCAAGCATTTTCAGAAATGCTAGCCTATAATAAGACTTCAACAAAAAGCTTTCCCTTTCCCTTGTAGGAAATTATAGTGAATTTTCTTCCTTGTCTGCTTGCGATATTTTGGTACTGTAAAACTATTATTATAGGTTTCAAAGACGACCCTCCTGGGGGTCACTTGAATAGTTCACTCACAAGAATCAGGAAGAAGTAGATGAACCTGAGAACTTGAAGAGTAAATATTTGTTGGGTTTAGAATATCTTTCATAGGTGATATTCTATAGATGTATTATCTCTGTGAGTTTCCAAGCAGAAAGGTCTGACTGATGCCCAACAAGAGGCTTGGACTCAAGAAGGTTAGGTGGTCAGAGAGAGAAACAGCGGTAGGACATGGAGGACAGGAAGGCTGGCATATGGAGCCACACAGCCTACGCCAGTCCAGATCCTGGCTGTGTCACCTACAAGCGGAAGTCAGAGGTCCAGAAAAACAACAAAATTCAGAGAAAATAAATGAAAAGAGCTAGAACATTACAATGGGACAGTAAGAACAATGAAGAGTTTTATCAGGATGGTCGAGAGTTTGGGAAGTTTGAGGTGGGATAGAAGTTCTTGCCTCATTTAATAGAGTGAGGGTTAGGCACAGACCCAAGAAAACTGGAAACATCACCAGGAAAGCTCAGCTGAATGGCCAACTCAGTTGAATCAATCCACTTCTACAAAACCGAGGGAAAATTTTAGAAATTAGTTTCTGGAAATCCTCCGGATTCAGCAATTAAATTTTTCTCATTTACCTGGGCAGGTATAATCTGGCCTCCAGTGAAAGTAAAGCTGGATATTTATTACTCCAGAATAAGAACCAAATTTAATGGGGGAGTTCTCTGCAGTCCAGTGAACTAAAACAAGTGTTACTCATAATGAAAAAAAAAAAATTGTGGGCTAGCAGAGAGGAGAGATGAACCAGTGCTCAACTTGAGATACACATCCTAAATCCTGTGCACTTTGCTCTCAAGTGCACGTAAAATTTTAAAAAAAGCCCAAATTCCCTGTATGCCAGCTCTGTGTGCTGCTCCAGGGACTGGGCAAAGGTGACTCTGTGAGCCCCTATTTGAGACCTTGCTACCTAAACATTATTCTCACGTTGGGCTTGCTGTTGTGCTAATTCAACTTTATATGAGACAATTTATGTTAACTCAATTAGAAGGAGACTGTGCCTGGTTGCTCAGCCCTGTGGAGCTGGTCTTCTGATGACCCTGGAGGCCTGAGGCTCCAGTTTGTGAAATAAAATGTATGCAATGTAGTGGAGATTGCAGTGACCCTGATGGCACGATGCAGCCCTTTACATCCTTATGTGCCTCCAGAATCTTTTTATTCTCAAAGAGAGTACACAAAAGAACAGTTAAAAAGTCATGATAAATGATAGAAAATTTCGCTGAACCAAATGAGAAGAATCCTATAATGCTTGTTATAGTGCATATTGTTGTCTTCAAGTTAGTTGCTCAGATTACCAGGTATAAGCCTATAAGATTGGTAAAAAATGATAAAAAGTTAATAAACAAAAAATTTAAGCATTAATTCCTCCTTTCAACAGAACAGCAGAAATCAACAGTACAATTATCTCTATCTATCATCTATCTATCTTTTTTATTATTTATTTATTTATTTATTTTTTATGGCTGGCTCAGCCTGCCCTGAGGGCAGGGCTGGCACAGCATGTGGTGCTGAGGATCCAACCTTGGTCCCTGCAGCCACCTAAGCTTTCCTGTGCAGGCGCTTCAGACCACTGAGCCATCCTGCCGGCCCTATGTCTATATTGTCATCTGTCTGTATTTATTTTCTCTTTCTTTTCCCCGTTATCTCAGTTGTTCTTTCTGCACATATTTAAAACCTAAGTAACTTTCCCATTTGTTATATTTAGATAATTTCTGATTACTTTGAGGTTATTACTGATCAAAAGATCTGAGTGTTTTAGAGCAAAGAGCAATGATGTCATCTTGCTTCTTGTAATTAAAACACTGAAGGAAAATTAGATGATTGTTACTGTAAAAGAGACTTCTAAATCTAATGTCTATGGCCTATAAAATAGATCAACAGTGTCCTAAAATTGGCTGTATATGTCAACCTAGGCATTTATGTGAAACCAGGCTAATATTTCACTATCCAGGCTGCCCTGCAAAAAGCACAAGTAAGATCTGATGCAGAGAAAAAAAACATGACGTGGTAGGTGACTGTATGGTGAGCACACATAATGATAGGTATGTCATAGATAATCTACAAAAATACTTCTTTGTTTTTAAAAAATTGATATTAAGGTACAGGGTCTTGCCTTGCAGCTCAGTCTCTTTGTGATCCTCCTGTCTGAACCTCCCCAGTGTGGGCCACCATGCCAGTCTCAGTGGCTGGTTGGGCAGGCCCAGGCTGCATGCAGTACCAGGGATCAAACCCAGGTCTTTGTGCTTGCCAAGCAGGCACTTAGACTGCTAAGTTTTTGTATCCAAAAACTCAGACTGTAACCAAAAACTTAGACTGCTGAGTTTTTGTACCAAGAAACAAATTGCTGGTTACATGGGCAGGAAACTAATATACACAGAGGTTTTCTGATACATTGTTACATTTCATCTCAGCAATAATATATGAAATTTATGATTTATTCTGACTTACACTGAAGGAAACTGATGCTACAAAATGTGGTGCACTTCGTTCACGCACTGAATTGAGACATTGAGTGAAAATTAATTCTTAGAATGAGTTTCAATCTTTGCTTTACAGAGCCTCAAACATCCTCTAGATTGCCTTAGAAACCATGATGGACAGTGAAAGAAGCACTGAGCTGACGGAGCCGTGCATTCCTACCTCCAGATGAGCCAAAGACATTCTACTTTGTCTTTTTCTATGTTTGTATTATAATAGTATTATGTTTGGAAGAGGAGTGCCACTGTTAAGAAAAGTTAGAAAAATAGACACTAGCATTATCTGTGGGTAAAACACCTTCATGAAAGCTTTCAATGCACCATGCATCTACTATAGGGGGAGGTTCTTTACAAAATAATTTTTTATGAGTTAAAAATTTGGTGTATCTGTAGATAGGTCATGGATAGATAATTAATGGCATAATTTTGAGTAATGATCATAACCATTCTATTTAATAAGAGAAATTTAAGAAACTAAGAAAACATTCTTGACTGGCCCTAATGACCAATTCATAGGCACCTCTGTCACGTGTAGATGAGACCCTTCTGGCGATGCCACGGTTCTAGCTATAAAAGTGGGAGCTGATGAAAAGAACCAAGAGGACAAGGATGCCGACGAAGACTGCTGTGCATGGCAGAGCTGCTTAGGTAGCACATGCTGACTGCAGCAGCTTTTTCTACATAAGTGAATGAATCAGACTGGACAAAAAGACTGAGCTTCAGTCCTCAATGTGATCTGCAATATCTTCTTAGGTGAGATCTAGACAATACCTTGAAAGGAAGCTTAGTACACTTCTATGCATTGATTCTAAAATACTAATCCAAGGGTTTTGGATGCAGTTTAGTGGTAGAGTGCTTGCTCACAAACTAAAGGGCTCAGCATCAAGCCCCCGCACTACAAAGAAAACCCACGTAAAATATTAATTCATTTAGTTAAATATGAATCCAAAAAGATTAAATTCAGGAAAAATAGGCCCCAGAAAAACCAATGATTTCAGCATGTTGGTTATTTTCCATCTTAGTTACTTTTCTTATTGCTGCGACAAAATACTTGACACCCAAAGTTAAAGGACAAAATGTTTATTTAGCTCACTGTTTGTAGAAGTTTCAGTCCATAATCAGCTGGCCCCAAGAAAGGATGGTATTGTCCAGCGAGGAAACAGCTCACAGTGCGTAGAAGGTAACAAAGCAACAAGTGACAACTATATCTCTATGTATCCCTGATATTTTATCCAGGGTACTCAGGGTGGGTAGCACTCACATCTTTGATCCTACTGCCCTTGAGTCTCATATGACATCATGAATCCATCCCATTATGACATTTTCTAGATCCAGATACTCTGAAAAAGCACCAGCTGTGACTGGAGTCACATGCCCTGTGATTGCATGGGGGTTTGGGGAAACATCTAGGTACCAGTTATAACACTGTGCCTCCAGCCCTCAAAGACTCATGCACATCATTTTATGCAAAAGGTATTTAGTTCACTTCTAAAAGTGACCAAGGTCCTAATAATTTCAGTTTTGCTGAAAGGTCCAAGGCCAAAGTTTCCTCTAAGATTTAAGGCAAACTACCAGCTAACAAAATATAAAAAAAAGAAAAGAAAGTTAAACATATTCAACACTCAATGACACAATATAGACAGCTCCATTCCAGAAGTTACAAACAGGAGGACAGGAAGAAATGGTAACAAAGCAAGGTAGAAGTTTATCAGGACAAACATTAAGTCCCACAGTTTCATTTCCAGTGTCCCCAGAAGTCTGTGGCAAGTTGTTAACTCCGAAGGGATTGGCTGACTCCATATCTTTAATATTTCTGGTGGCTGCAGTTCCCATGCCTTCTTTCTTTGGCTGGCTTTGCTCACTCCTTGCAGCTTTCCTCAGATGATCCACATTTCTGACTTCTCCAACTTTCTGGGGTCTCCACCACACTTCAGGCTTCTCACTCACAGCTTCACACTCTGCCCTCTTGGGGGTATAATGCCTGCCCTCCAAGGCCATGTTCTGAAATCTGGGTAGAAGCCTTCCTGACTACATGACTGCCTTCTGCACGAGCCTAAGCTCTGCACACATGGGTGATGCCAAGGACTGCCACCAGCTAGAACAACACCCAGGGTTCCCCTCTCTCAACTACAGAAGTCCACTATCTATGAACTGAATCATAAAGAACAACTTCGTACGCTGCTGTCATTCTGGAATAGAGTGCTCTGGGTCTCTCTTCTCCAATCAGTCTTTCACTTCCATCTCTGAGGCTGCAAAGAGTGGACCTGCTGCTTTTTGTGATCTTCCAGCCTATGTTTTCCATTTTCCTATTCCCTCTCAGCAATCAAGATCTTCTCTGCTCTTGCTTTCCAAGCTTCAGCTTTACTGGTACTTCTTTTCTGGCCAGACTCAAAATATTTTAAAACATTCTCCGAGGCTTTTTGCTTTCACTCTCAGCATAGATATGTTGACATACAAATATGTCAACAGTAGCCACACCACTGTCCCAACATTAGCCTGCCTTGAAATTACTCCTGTCAGACTAATTAGTCTGCTGCCCTTAATCTTAGTCTCAGGCAAAGTCTCTGGACACAAGCAAAATGAAAGCAAACTTTCTGCTAGTGTATAACATACATAGTATGGAGTCCAACAGCGAGGGCAGTCCTGCCCAGTGGAAAGCTCCTAAGCCTGGTATTTACCAGTATCATTTCTATCAGTATTCTGGTCCTCTGAACATTGACTAGAATCTTCTGGCAAGTAGTCTAAGGTTTTCAGCAACACTTTTTCAGCCAGTATCTCTAAACCTTTCCTACCTCTTCTTCACATAAACCAGTTTCAATGGTGCCCGAACCATAGGATCAGTTACAGTGACAACTAAGACCCCACTCTGATGCTAATTTAATTTTGTAGTTCCTTTTCTCATTGCTGAGTCAAAATAACCTGATGCCCAAAGTTAAGAGAAGCAAGGCTTATTTGTCTCCGTTTGTGGAGGTTTCAGTCCATAGTATGCTGGTTCCATGGTAGGGTGACATTACAGAGAAAAAAGCAGTTTGTGAAGGGCAGAATGTATCACAGCAACAAGGGTCAACAACCTTATTGTCCTTTATTTATCCCTTTATTTTACCCAGAGCACTCAGGGCTGGTAATGCTCACATCATTAATCCTAGTGCCCTTGATCCTAATATTGCGTCATGAATCCATCCTGGTGTCACATACTCTAGATCCAGACATCTATGAAAAAGTGTCACCTGGGACTTCATGGGGCTTTGAGGACACAGCTAGACACAAACCATAATGCCTTCCCAGTATTCCTGATTTTTGGTGACCTATCTTTAATAGGTAAAACAGGAAAAACTGAATGATATATTTTACAGCTGACTTCTACTTCATTGAAAGCTGAAATTATTAGTTTTTGAACAAAATCCAACTTGGACAGGAGCCCTTTTAATTTTAGATATTTTTGTGGGAAGACTTGGAAATAAAAAATGACAAGTGAATGAGTTGGAAATTACTACAGTAATTATACAACTTTGAATTTAGCACCATAAATTGTAAATACTTGTTAGAATGCATACTACGATTTCAACAAAGCAATACTAATGGGCATAATAAATCTTAAGCTGAAACACTTGAATATTTAAAACAAGCACTAGAGCAACCAAAGAAAATATTTTAAATGAGCAATGCTAAATGAATCAAGTGCTTTTTGGATAGCCTGGGTCTCCTGGATCTCATGGTTTGCAGCACACCAGATGATTTTTGCACATGTTAAAGCCCTATTTGTGAGTATTAGTAATGGAGCAAGAAGTAATAATGAGATAGAACATTAAGGATGTAATAGAAATTTTAACACTCCTTGAGCCAACGATATTAGGCAGAAAATTAGCAGGACGTTTTTAAAAGGAAGGTTAAAACAAAAGGAATTTATACTAGACTTGAATCTTTACCACAAAGTTATCCACATAAAAGTCTCTTTTTCTGAAATCTATTACAGAAATAAATGTAAACAATTTTCAATAGAAGATGGTATGATAAATGAGAATGAGAAAATAATTTAAAAAATCTATGTTATCGATCATAATTTCTTGGACTGAGGAGGAAGAATCAAGTGTTTTACACCTATAATCTGCTTGGCTGTTGATTCATTCAATAGATCTTCTGCCATTCTCTGCAGTGATCACTCAGTATAAGGGGAAGGGCATAATGTTCTGAGAATATTGAAGCAGAACAATGAAAACTGAAATCTGCATAATTTTGAGCACCACTTTAGAGATGCCAAAAGAGCATGATTATTTGCTTTGATTGCATTTCCCATTCCTCACCAAGAAAACAGAAGAGGCATTTTAAACCATTTAAACTAATTTTAGCTATTTCTTCCATCGCGCTATGCTTGCGAAGAGAAATCTGGCATAGGCCCCTGAGGAGCTCTATGGGGTTGGCAGCCTTAGGTGCTGTCTTTTGAACATGTGTGTGGAGGGGAGCATGCAGAGGCGGCGGCATGCACGGGTGGAATTCACGACACTGAAAATTTTAGAAAAAAGGGGAAATGCCTTAGCTAACTCCATCATACTCTGCTGACAGTAGCCTAGCCTTGGGGAGAAGGAACGCATTTATATGATTCTTTTCTCTGTTGACCTTCAAGCTGATTCAAATGTGGATTTTCCTTTTTCATGCGACAGGCCTCAATGAGCCGCATTTCCTCTCTTTTCCTTGGAGGACTCTGACTGTCCTCAACGCTGATTAATCTATGCAAAAATGACCTGCACACCAGCAAGAAGTGAGTCAGTGCTTCCCACCCTGGGCCTCATTTTCTAATGCAAGAAAAGAGAGCAAAAGGTACGTCTGTGCTGTGCATTTTCACCCTGTCTTGGGGGAAATGTTCACGGTCCAGCTCAGAAATATGAATTCTCGGTTTTTCCAAATCCACAAACAGTGAAGAGCACTTTAATGATATGAGTAAGGTCAGTGTTCAGTGATGTTCTTTTCTGTCTCTTTGGTCTCTTTATCTCTAGCTCTATCTATGTTCCATGTACAGTCATGAATATTATAGCTCTTGTTAAACACAGGTTGGATTAATAAATGAGTCTTAAAGTCATGCAGACCACAGCACTCGGGAGGCTGAGGCAGGAGGATTGGTGCGAGTTCAAGACCAGCCTGGGCTACAAAAGTGAGCTCAAGGCCAGCCTCAACTGCATAACGAGACCCTGTCTCAAAAAGACAAAAAGAAAAAAATTTTAAAAAGTCATGCAGACCAAGTCAGCAAAGATCAATGAGGCCACTAGTGTCTGATTCAGGCCCTCTCAGAACAAATGGATCTGAACTTCTCTCTGAGGCTCAGGAGTTAGGAAGGGCTTTTCACTCCATGATTCCTATGAAACACGTAGGAGCCTAAGGCCGAGGGGAAAGTGTTATGTTCCCATGTGACTAACCCTTCAGCTATCGTTAAATCATCAGACACCAGGCAGGATGTGCTCTGCCGGTGCTTGCTGTTGTCTGATGATGTGATTCCAGAAAACGGGCAAAGGTTTCTAAAGAACTGCTTAAACATGATTGTTATGGTTTATGTCCAGTTGTCCCCCCAAAGCCTCATGTAGTCATTGGGCGGGGACTTCTAGAGTTTGAGACTTAATCCTTGATCCCTGGGATTATGGGTTTCAGTACTGATGGGATTATTGATCGAAGTACTTCTGGGATTATGGGTGTAGCCTAAGGCGGAGGCTAAGGCAGAGAGCCTGAATATAATATAAAAAGAGACAGAGAAACAGACTCGAGCTGTTGCTGCTGCTCTGCTGCCCTGATTGACTGGCTGCCTCTGCCACCATTTTGCTACTGTTCTTCCCCCATGAACTGGATGCTCTCCGCCCGGCTCCACTCAGCCTTGGGCCAGCCGAATATGGACTGAAACCTCTACGAACTGTGAGCTAAATAAACATTTCCTTCCTTCATTTTGAGTGTCGGATATTTGTCCCACCAACAAGCAAAAAGTAACTAAGACAATAATATTTACTTCAATTCTAAGCTTTCAATACTCAAGAATTTTGCTCTCAGGAGAAGAACAAGCAAGCTGTGGGGCTTCCGTACAGTGGAAGATGACTACAAAAAGTTCACAGAGTTCTCTTAAAAAGCATCTGATGGAGCCCGGCGGGATGGCTCAGTGGTCTAAAGCGCCTGCTTGGGAAAGCTTGGGTGGCTTCAGGGACCACAGTTGGATCCCCGGCACCACATGCTGTGCCAGCCCTGCCCTTGGGGTGGGCTGAGCCAGCCATAAAAATGAGTGAATAAACAAAGGTTCTGAAACAGGGAAAAATAAATAAAGAATTATTAAAAAAAAAAAAAAAAAAAAAAAAAAAAAAAAAAAAAAAAAAAAAAAAAAAAAAAAAAAAAAAAAAAAAGCATCTGATGTTCAATGAGGCGTAGTGGTTCATGCCCATAATCCCAGCATTAGGAGTCTGAGAGAGGGGGATCATTGTGAGTTTGAGACCTACAAAGTGAGCTACAAAGTGTGCTCAAGGCCAGCCTGAGCTGCACAGCAAGACTCTGTCTCAAAAAGAAAAAATTGTCTTTCTGTTCAGTGATGACTTACAAGGCAAAGGACACTGACCAAGCATAGGCAGGTTAGGTGTCCCATGATGTTTTACTGCCACCTGCAAGGTTTCTTCATGCATTCTGTCTAAAAACTCAAATAATTGCATGTGGAATTCCATGCAAGTTTATTAGCCTATCTTGAATCAAATTAGCAGCTGTTTTTAGGAAGCGGTGTTTCTGTACAGTGAAATTCAAGATGAATGCTAATATCGATTGTCTCTTCCCACAAAAACATGTATAAATAGCAACAAGTATTAGTCTTGAAAATCACTTAGGGCTTCTCCATCAGTGATGTACTCATAAAATTATGGTTTACGCATTACTGGGAGGGTGTTTCACATTTGCTTTCATTAATATAGAATGCTTCAATCGAAGGAAAAAGCCTAGGTTGCCCAGCTTTTGTAGTACAAAGTCCCATTTTAATGTTAAAAAATCTCATTTGCTCCCATATAATGTAGTCAATGACATTTTAACTACCTCTTTGTTAAAAAAATTATATGACTAAGAAGACATAAGTGAAGCAGTAGTGCTTATCTCATTCATCCAAACAAAAATTCACATGTGAAACCAATACAGCATAATGTACAAAGTGTACTCCTTATTCATTCAATAGCTGGTGCACAACTTTATGGGGAAATGCATTTGTGCTCTGCTCTGCTCTCCTTGCGTTACACGTTAGTCACTGAGTTTTCTGACCACTGCTAGAAGCATGTTCATCTAGATCATGAACCAGAATAAGTGAGATCTCGGCAGGGTTTGGGGTGGGGCATGGGGACCTGGAAGCTTTCTGAAGGACAAAGTCTAGTCTGCGTGGGCCTTCTCACAGAGCACACATGGATGGGGGGCAGTAGAGAGGCCACACTCTGGGTGGGCATCTGAAGGCCTCAGTCCTGGGCATCTGAAGGCCTCAGTCCTGGGCTTCACCTCATCTATCACTGACAGTGTGCTGCTGTTACCACCCCCAACCCCAAGCCACAGAAACCTCTGTCCATTTTCATCAATCCGAATCATTCTCGGTTTCTGTTCGTATTTTGGACAGGGTGATTGGAAACATTTTTCACAATGATAGCTTCAATAGCATGTATATGTTACTATTTTTTAATCAGGGGTTTTGGAATGGCTCTAGCCTGTTAATAAATATGGAGTGGAAAAACTTTGAATCTACTTTAGTTTTTCCATGTATTTACAGAGACATGCTAAATTATGAAGCACAAAGGTAAGATTTTTTTATACTACTGCTTGAAAAGGCATCCATTAAAGG
Source organism: Myocastor coypus (assembly GCA_004027025.1). Classification (NCBI taxonomy): domain Eukaryota; kingdom Metazoa; phylum Chordata; class Mammalia; order Rodentia; family Myocastoridae; genus Myocastor; species Myocastor coypus. Next base: position 23,572 of record PVJA010008400.1, read on the forward strand.
AGTAAGAAAATACAGAAATCTTGGAAAGGACGAACGTCTAGTTATCATACATGTGCCTTTTGGATACTAAGTGTCCCAAAATATTTACCTTGATAACAGTACAAACTCTACATTTCTAATTTTAATGAGTTAGAATTTTTTAAATTTAAGAATTTTTGGAATAGGAAAGGATATGAGATAACTCCAGGAATTAAGAATTTGATTTATAGAAATAAGTAAAATGTAGAATTGCAAATATAATCAATAAGTCTACAAATTGTAGAGCTAGATGAAGTCACATTAGTTTGATTATGATTAAGGTGGAAACATTCATTGAACTATTAGCCTCAGAAATGAAAATGACACCGAGCTATAACAGGCAGTCTTTTCAATTCATTGTACCTCCCTCAGACCAAAGTCTTCAGTGTTTGGATGGCATTAGTCATGATCTTGTCTTCAGTCATGAACTTACTGAGAAATTGTCTTTGATATCCCTTGAGGCTTTTAGCAAGTTTATCAAACACAATTGCACTGCCATATGTTTTTATAAATTAACCATATTAATATAATTTTTCAAAAAATTTGAATATAATATTGAGGGTATAATACTTATTATAGGCCATACATCAAACATTAGGTTCAGATGACACTGACAATAAACCTCCCAGTGTGTGGTATTTTATGTAACCTTATTTTGAATTAGAAGAATCCTAAATTCATCGTAAGGAGATCATAAATACAATGAAGAATTATTGTACAGAAGCTATTTTTTGTTTTTGAGTATTATATTATATTGTATGTAGATTCTAATTTAGTTCAATTTAATTATAATTCAGTTTAAATAGTGGAAAGACGCTTGCCTTTCAGGTGTGACTGCAAGATACAAGTTAGAGATAAATTGGAGCCGGGCGTGGTGGCACACGCCTGTAATCCCAGCACTTGGGAGGCTGAGGCAGGAGGATTGATGAAAGTTCGAGACCAGCCTGGGCTACAAAAATGAGCTCAAGGCCAGCTTGCACTGCACACTGAGACCCTGTCTCAAAAAAAAAAAAAAAAAAAAAAGACAAAGATAAAAACAAGTTAGTCATAAATTAAAGAGCAAATGGTGTGTTTAAAGTTAGTTCACTGAAACTTTTACTTGCTTTGTCAAGATATGTTTATTGAATCCCTACCATACTCTAAGCACAATGGGGATAAAAATGTGTCTCAGTCACTTTTCCTTAGGGAACTTGGATTTTGCAGATGAGATGGTACATTTGGACCACACATGTGCAGGGTCATGGCAGTCACAAGGGTGGGACAGCTAAGAGTACCCAGGGTCTGGGGATGGGCCACTCAATAAACATGTCAATGAAAAGTTCTCGTCTCATAGCATAGGCTGGCATAAGTGGCAGTGGACAGCAGTAGGTGGTGGCAGAAGTAGAGGCTTTCTAAGTAGGAGACATGTTCCTGAAATCAAGTGTAGACATTGGAAGGGACTCTGTCATTTTGTCCCTTTTCTTTGGCCTTCTTTTTCCCTTTTTGCATAGTCTTCTTTTTACTTTCCTGCTGTCTTTATTTTTGTAGATTCCATCAACATGAAAAAACATGAGATACATCCACTGGTAAGCGCCTAGTCTGAGTTTATAACTCAAGGGACTATTTCTTGCTGGGTTGTTACTCTCCTTTCTTTCCTTTTTCTTCTTTCTTTCTTTCTTTCTTTCCTTCCTTCCTTCCTTCCTTTTTTCTTTCCTTCCCTCTCTCAATGGTCTCTTCCTTTCCTACTCTCCCCTTTTTTTGATTCCTCTCCCTTCTTTGGCCCTCCTCTCCCTCCTCCTGTGCTTTCCGCATCCCTCCTCCCCTCCCCTCCTTTCCCCACTCCGTCTTCTTTTTCTTCCTCCTTGTCCTCCTGCTCCTTCTCCTAGAACACTTGATAGTTATAAATTTGTAGCACCATGGTGATACTTACTGCTCCTGGAAAGAAACTGAAGTCATCAGTTTAACCGAATAAAATGAACTACAAAATGGTGACATGGAGAGAAAAGGTAAGCAGATAAGTGAACATACAGCATGGGTTTCTTGGTCCCGAAAAGCCTTCAGAATCACCATGAAGCTGCCCTAGCTTTGGAAAGTTCTGGGCACAAAACTTTTAGTAAATGTATTTCTTTATCAGAAATAGTGGAGAACGAATCCCTCTAGAAGAGCATTATAAAAGCCATATCCAGAACTAGAGTGTGCCTCACTCTCTTACCGTTATGGCCTGGGACAGCTCATGTTCTAGCTTCCCGAGCTGGAGGCCCCTGTTTTTCTCTTGGTGCCGTCACCACTCCAGCCACATTGACACTGTTCAATTGGCTATGCTTTTTCAGCTCCCACCCCCATACGTGCTGGCACACCATGTCTCTTATAGTCATAGAAGGAGAGATTTGG